>JABUQX010088085.1:15000-34653 GCA_015478945.1 Trachelipus rathkii
TCAAGAAGTTCTTTAACATTATCGTAGGTTTCTTTCTTCTGTACGGAGTGTGCAAGAGGCAAAGATGGATATCGATTTCCATTGTGTAGCAACACTCCTTTGAGACTTCGTGTTGAGCTGTCTATGAACAGCCGCCATTCTGCAGGATCATGCTTCAGTCCAACAGCAGTAAACAAACCATTCACATCTTTACAAAAGCACAGTTCGCCACTAACATGATAGTAGATTTCAAACTCCTCATGTCGTTTCCGGTACACACATGCCCTGCAGTCGTCCCCTAGTAGATTCCATTCCTTCAGCCTTGATGTTAACAGTTCAGCTCCTGACTTTGTGAGATTTAAATCCCTGATCAAATCATCTAGTTCATTCTGATTTGGAAAGTGACGCTCTGAAGTCGTTCTTGGTGTGAAAGATTCTTCCCTTTCTTCGTTATTGCTACCTGTGACTCTTCAGATTGAAATATCAATTGCATCTTCTGTTTGCAAGAGAGGATTACGTTACATTACAGGTGTGACACCAAAAAGACTTTGATTTACATTGTATAGCATTGACATTTTAGGAACATGAATAACATTTATAACGATTTACCATTCATGTACCATCGTTAAACAATATTTAAGAAGAAACACACTTGCATATTCTGGTAGTTGAGGTGCTCGTAACCTTTTATCATGTTAGACAGGTGCTATAGATGATGATGGTATGTCTGGGTACGTTTGAGCTCGTGTTCTTTTACCTTTTCTGCACTTTGTATTTTGTAACATTAGTCAAACAAAAGTAGCAGTCATACATGATGGTCATTCGACTCTCTCCAGACTTCTTGCAAGTAGCAAGGCATAGCTCTCAGTACCTCGCCACCATTGCTTTAGGAGTATATTCGGCAGTTTTCCACATGTCATTGTGAGGTGACCATGATTGTTCTGGGTCACCTATGGGCACTCCAAAACGAAGCCTGTACGCTATACAGAATTTGGCACCTGCCACGATCTTATATGATACTTTGTTTTTGGCCTATATTGTAACCACACAAATAAGATACATCTTAGGGAATTTTTATATACTCTTAGTAGCCATCATAAAATGTTACCAATAATTTTATTAATTAGCTACATGTCTGTAAGAAAAAGAAAATATTCAAACAATTATTGAAAGTATATAATGAAACATTACAATATATACTTAATAATTACAAAATATACTTATCATGAATATCGATGTTATTTGTCTGTAACAGTCCGAAGATACAGAAAAGCTGATTACATATTTGAAATCAAAATTGATCATAAAGAAATTTTAAAAAATCACAATAAACAAAAACATTTTGAAATTTGGTTACCCTATGTTCTTTTTCATTTTTATTGGAGCGAAAAACTACGTATACAACGTAACGTAAGCATCGTCATCGGAAAATTCAGGCCTCGGCAAATGCCACTTCAGCTCGAGCCATAACTCGACTTTCGCTTTCGCGGACGGTCATCTCTAAACGGGGACTGTCGCTGATTTTCGTGGAATGATTCCGATACTATAAAATAAACAAAAATTTAGAGCAAAGGGAGGAATTTCTTTAAGTAGAAAAACATTTCAAAAGAGGAAAATGAAAAAAATTTGCTAAATTATTTAGAATTTATTTATTTAATTTTATTTTGTTAATATCAATGCTATATAATACATACATCCAAATAATATTAAATTTACCTCGTAATCGATATCAAATTTATTTCCGTTTTAATCGCCTTAACAAAATTAAATTTAGACTAAGACAAATGAAAAGTATAAAAACGATAATTAAGGTCATTTTCGCATCACTATGGCCTAAGGTACTGTTATCGCTTTTTTGATCGGTAATTTTCGATGAATTTATGCTATCGAAAGTTGATATCTGAATATTTTTAGAGCTTACATTTCCTTTGATATTAAATTTCTTATCGAATAACGCAGTAGTTGAAGTTTTAATATTACTCTCAGCTTTTTCATCATATATCGGTGAAATAATAAAATTGGTGATTGTTGGAGTCACGTTAACAAAATTGGTAATTGTTGGAATTACGTTTCCAAAATGAGTCGTGACTTGATCTTTTCCGTTTATCAAATATATTTCTGTACTGATGTTGCGTTTTTTCTCAATGATAATAGGCGGATTATTAGTCGAATCAACTTCTTTGATACTCGATTTCATATCTTTTTCAGCCAAAAAAGAGGTATTAGCATAAGAAATAGCGCTCTCATTGATCCATGATATCGTTGCGGAAGGAATATTTATAGTATTGCTATTGATGGGTGATGTTGAAAGAACTAATTCATCCGGTCGGTTAACATTCTCAACATTTATTTTTTTTAATCTTTCAATTGACCGAAAAGTCCTATTAGTACCATCTTGTTCTTTAATATTTGATTGTGTAACATTAGCATTTGGAGACGAAAAAACGTTTTTTTCTGTTTGAGTATTATTTCTCAAATTAAAATATTTTATTGGAAGCAAATCGTCGAATGTAAACAATTCGGTAGTGTTTTGAATAAATAAGGGTTTTCCGTTTAAGTTTGGAGGAGTGTTAGAACAAAAAGTAGCGCATTTTCCTCTTATTTCCAAGCCGCAAAATTCGAGGTTTTTAAGTTCGTATATATGCGCGGCGCGTTCATCATTCGCTTTTGAGAGATTTTTAAAATTATCATTGTCATAGAAGTTAGTTGTAAAAACTAGGTGCGAAAATTTATGGTTTTTTGTAGTGTCTGATTTAAAAGTAAAATTTAAATACTTTTTATTATTACGAACCTGGACATTAAATTTGAGATTGATCGTAGATTCGGAAAAATAAATTCTTTTAGTCTTAAAAGGGCGGAAGCCGCGTTTATAAAAGTTGCCATTACTGATGATACTACATTTCATTGATGGTGGTAAAAACATCAGTTTAATTTCAAGATCGGGAAACGACTTGCAAAAATGGCTCTCTAATTTTGATAAAAAAATATTCGATTCATATACGTAATACAAATTATAAAAATAACTTTGCTGCTCTCCTGTGATCGGGAAATATACACAAGAGTATTCTGTCTTATTTTCGCCATTCGTAAAACAAGCGTGTAATTGGGTAGGAAAATCACAAAGTGCAAAGAAAAGGGAAAAGGAAATAATGAATATCATTAAATGATTAATATATCGTTGTATTGTATGTAGTAGTAAAGAAATTTTTGAAAAATATGCTTTTAAATTTATTAAAAAAAATTATTTTTAATTTTTTTATTTATTTAATTTGTAAATCTCTCATACTATATTTAGATTATCGAGTGACTAAAAAAATGAAATTTCTTACTTTTTAACTGGTTGAGAAGCTTTGATAAATAAATAAATTTTTAGACGTATTTCGTAAGGCTGGAAGCACCTTTCTGTGACCCTCCCGAAACGTAACAGAAAACCTGTGACCCAAAATATCTTGAAAGACAACTTGATTATTTACTAAATAAAAGCTTAAAGATATGAACGATCACTATAATAATTTTTTATTTTTTTATTGTTTGTGCCTGTATATATAAATATATATATATAGAAATATTTTTTTATATATATTTATATATTTATATAGTTCGTGGAATTTAAATTACATAAAAAATAAATTTTTATTCATTTTTTTTTCAATAATCACTGATATAAACGGATATTTTTCGCGCGCATTGGTTTGCGCTACGGCTTGTGGACCTGGTTCTGTCTTAACTCTTTTTCCTCTGGGCAATATCTATCTGCAGAAATTTTTTTTCGATCGATGATGGAGATTGATGATAGCCGAAAACTTGAATGCTTTATGTTCTTATTTGATTCTCTACAGTTCGCGAATTCTTGTTGTTTAGAGAATAGGGAATATTGTTACTCATTTTATCCTTCTATAGTTGAAGTTGTGCCCTATCTTTGTTTATTATTTCTCTCTGAAGAGTTCTGTGGCGATAGTAAGGGATTTTATTCTTGAGAAATAAAGACCATTGCGCGTGCGCATTTGTTCATCAGATTATTTTTCAATATGGATTAACTGGGAGATTTCACTTCCGAATAGGAAAACTTTTCATTTACGATGTAAGTCCTTGCCACTGTTTTCATTCGGCTCATATGGAAAAAACACTGATTAAAATATTCAATAGAAGGTGAAAATCGGATTTTCGATCAAAATCTTTCAAATGGAATTCTCTGTTTCTTTCTATTTTATTTTGGTGTTTTTTTGCATGTAGGTGATTTTCATAGCGGTTTTTTTTTTTTTGTTCTTTTTTTTTATTCTTTATGCTTTATTGTCGCATCGCAATCAACGCAGTGGCATCTGATGTTATACGAATTTCAGGGAAGAAGGTGACGCACGCGTCTGCGAGAATTTAATAGTTTAAACATTTTTAACTAATCTTCGATATACAACTTCGTGATCGATGATCTTCGGTATTCCGTTCTTATTTCTGGAGATACCCGAGCCATATGGAATTTTGAAGTAGGTCAACGTAGAACCCGTTCTTACATCCCTTTAGGGGCTGGTTCCTAATAAGGTTAATTACAGACTCTTGCAGAAAAATTAGCTTAATGAGGAGGGATTTTAATTATTTATAACTACTTAGCTGATCACGTGAAAGTGTTTCTCTTGTGGCCTTGGACTCAAAAACTGGGAGGCGAATGATAGATCCCTGTGCCGGATTACACGAAATAAATTGGTCCTCTGATCCTGCCCTGTTTGTTCCCTTCATTTTTTTGATTGAGGCCTATCAAACTTTCAGTGTGGGTTCAAATAGGAAGATCCTAGCTTTCTTGTTTATCTTTGGATAGGAAGAGGTTCGATTGTTTCAAATAATAGTAACTACGCATAGCAGCAACAGAAGATAGCAGCAGAGCAGAGCTGAAAGTCAGAAAGCGGCAGATAGCATTTGAAGTGAAAGACGGCAGAAGCCGAAGTGAATAGCAGGCAGAAGCCGAAGTGAATTAAGCGGCAGAAGCCGAGTGAAAGCGGCAGATTGAAGCTGAAGTGAATGAGGAGAAGCGGATAGTGTTAAGCGGCAGACAGCGGAAGTGAAAGCGGCAAGAAGCTGAAGTAAAAGCGGCAGAAGCTGAAGTAAAAGCGGCAGCAAAACAAAATATTCAAATCTCAATCAATTAAAAATAATAGGAAGAATGAATCTTCCCTCATTTTCGTTTCATATTGAGGTTGTCACTTCTGGGTCATCTACGATGTTAATATTTTTAATTGATAAAACTGATATCCTATATATAGGACATCTGAAATAAAATAGTTGTAAAAATTTCAGTTTATGATTGTATTTTTTGAATTGTTTAGATTATTCTTACTTAAGGATATTTTTAATTGATGAAAACTGATATCACTATATATAACAAAATAAATATTTGAAGAACAAAGTTTTTTTTATCAACTTAACGAATTTTACCTTAGGCCGAAGGTTCATCAATAAAAAAACTTGAGGATTGAATTTTTTTTTTTATTTTACAAGCTATCGAATCTTACCGATAAACTTTTTTTTATATATATAGGACATCTGAAATAAAATAGTTGTGAAAATTTCAGTTGTATGAATAATTTGAAACTCAAGTGATTAATTCTTTATATAAATGTAATGAGTTTCTTAATGAAAAGGTGGGTTGTTAAACCTTCAATCTAATAATACTTAGTGTTTCTTCAAAGGAATTTTTTTTAAAGGGTTAATTTCAGTTTTGAAAAGTATAAACTATTTCGCAATAATTAACTATTTTTGATTAACCAATTGTATATATGTTGTCATTTAACACGGTTATAAAATTAGCATAAATATATTTTTTTTAAATTAAATACTAAAATGCTATCATATTTAATTTATTATAATTTATATATCTTTTTGACCCTAACAATAGATTAATTAGCAATTTTTATATGAAATAATTTTACAAATTATTATCTAAATATATAATGAGAGATAAAGACGATTTCTTAAGTGGCGTTTCATTGGATCTCGGGAAAGATTTACAAAGTAAGATTATTTTTTAGTTTCAGGAATACATTCCACGTATAAAACTCAGTATTCCTTCTAGTATATTCAACTGGCTTGTTATATCATATGTGTCGTATACCTCTGATTGTTCTAGTTCTCCGATCGTCTTATATGTTTTTTTTGAATTTTTCTGTTATTAAGCGTCTTTCAAAATTTTTTTTTTAGTTTTTCGGGTAAGCTTAGACATCGAGGATACGACAAATAGGGAGAGCGAGTCCTTAGAAATGTTACTGTTTTAAGGGCTAGTCGACTATACTACGTTTGGATTGAACGTATTCGGAAACCAAAATATCTAATTATCTGGCCTTCCTCGATACCCGATAAAACGTCCATGACGGAATCGACTTCTCCTATATAATTAATATATCTGATAGGTTAAAAGGAATTATAATATTTATTTTATCATATATATATTTATAAACGTATATAATTTTATCTGTTTATTGGTTATCATTTAAAAAATTTTGATAAATAAGTGTTTAATGCTTTTAATATAATATCAAAAAATATGAGTTATTTGGTACCTTAGGTTATAACGCATATAAATTTATCTGTTTAATCGCATTCCCTTAAATACACTTACTTATTGAAATAATTAAATTATCTATGCCAGCAATATATGATACACGTTTATGCAACAACTAATTATAGAAATAATTCTAATAGCTATTAGTAAATTATAGTTTATGAGAAGAGTTAGATTTCTTCCTTATTAGTGGCTGTTATTCAATCCGGATCTCCAGGAAAAGAGTTACTTAGTAAGATATTTTGGTTTTCGAAATACATTCAGAACTGTATTAAGCTCAGAATTTCCCTTCATATTTGTATATTCTTATTTTCAAACGGGTCTTGAATCTCCAATGTGACGTACCTATTTTTTTCTATCGTGTCTAAGTTCCCAATTCGCGATATAATATTGTTTTGGATATATTTTTTTTTTCCAAATCTTGAATTTCTCTAACATATTTTTTTTAAAGGTTTCGAGGAATCTTAGACATCATGTTTACGACCATAGGGAGAATGTATTGTCCTTATGAAATGTTACTGTTTCAAGGGCTAGTTCATGAATAGGTACTACGCATTTGAACGTATTCGGGAATCCAAAATATTCTTAATGGTTATTCAGCCGCGTTCCACCTCGATACCCTGATGGATATCGTCCCTAACGGAATCGAGTTCTCCTATATCATTTGATAGGAAATGGATGAAAGTGAGATTTTTTATCTTCATAAGTCGTTTAAACGTATTATGATAATGGGGATGAGAGTAAGTACATTTAAAGTTTTAGATCAAAAAATTATTGAAAATTTTGTTAAAACTCTTAACTCAAGAATTTTCAAGTAGTTATGTATTGGTTTGGGTGCCGTCAATGATTAAAAGGAAGCATATTCATTCCGTTTTTTATATGCGCAGTTCTTTGAAACAGCTACTTATCGAAATGGAAGATTTATTCTCGTTAGCGACTATATTTGAAGTTGACGTATTACTTGTTCAGAGCTAATTATTGTAGTATTAATTATTATTTAAGTCTTTATTTATGTTATTATTATTTGAGGGAGGGAGAGTCGTAACTCCATTTATGTTGCGTTTATATCAGATTAATCTGCGAAATAAGTAGTATTACTAGTGTTTTAGGTATTTGTATTTTTGAATATTGTACGAGTATGAAACGTATGTAAAACTCAGTACTCTTCATATAGTATCAATTTCAACGGGCTTGGTATTTGTTATTGGTGACGTACTTTCGATGTATAAGTTCCGATCGCGATATGATTTTTTCTTTTGAAAAAATTGTTTTATTTCATCCTGTTTCTTCACTAAAATTTTAAAGGTCTGTTCGGGTCTTAGACTTCGAGGTTACGACACATAGGGAGTTCGAGTCCTTAGAAATGTTACTGTTTCAAGGGCTAGTCGGCTATACTAAGTTTGAACGTATTCGGAAGCCAAAATATCTAAATTTTTCAGCCCTTCTCGATAAGCTCGATATAACTGTCCTCTAAGGATAGTCGATCTTTCTTTACCTTATAATCGAATTGATAGGAAAAGGATTAAATTATTTGTTTTATCGAGATTAGGTAATCGTTTAAACGTAGTTATATATTGTTGTATATTGTATATGTTTATTATATTATAATATTATTTTTTATTTATATTTATTAAGTGTTTTTTTATATTTCTTTTTTATTTATATTTTTTTTTTGTTTAGATATGAGTTTTTGAGGCGCCTTAGGTTACCGTAGGAAGCTAAATAATATATCCGTTTAGGTCGCATGTCCTTTTTGTAGAACACTTTGTACTTACTCCGACAATTGGTAATTGATTTTCTAGTTAGCTATATGATATACGTTTACTTATCTTACTTGGAGATATGAGAAAATAATTACTATTAATCTTTCTTATCAGTACATATTATTATGAGAGAGAGTTGACTCCTTTTATGCGATTTTCAGGCGAGTCTCAGGATAGTTTTGGTTTACCGTTAGTAGTATAATTTTGGTTTCGAAAAATTACTTGTTTAATACGTAATTATTATGAAGACTCAGTATTCTTATAGGATTATAGTTGCGGTATTTCATATTCTGTGGCTTGTTGTATTGTGGTATAATATTTCGCACTGAGCTTTTCGATGATTCTTATAGTTCCCGACTCGGCTATGTGGTTTGGTTGGTTTTTGGAAAATTTTTTTTGGGCTATTTTTATCGGCTTGCGACAAAATTTTATTTGATAGATTGTTGCGGTTGTATCTTGTCATCTCTTACGAGTGTTACGATCAACGTAGGGAGATCAGATGTGTGCCTATTTAGGATGTTCTAGCTCGGTGTCTAGTGGGCTTAGTTCGCTATATACATTTGAACGTAATCGGAAGATCAAGAATACTATTTTATCAGCCCTTACCTTCGATAACCGGCAGTTTGTCCTATGAATAACGTGCTCCGTGAACGGAATCGACTTTCTATAATACTGTTATGAGAAGAGAAAAGATATATTTCTTGTTGTGGTAGTCATATTATGATATGTTTTGAAGACTGTTATATAAATTAGGGATATTATGGTAGAACAGTTGAAGAATAGGATTTGATAAATAAGGTGTTTACTTTTTATATAATCAAACATAGTGAGGTTTGTTGGATGCCTTAGTTATAAAAGCATAATAGTCCGATTTTATATCGCTATTCTTTATAAAACTTTATTTGATACGAAATTAGGAGTATTTCGTCTGAGTGCCAGTCTAGGTGATATTACTTTTGATGCAGGATTACAAGGTAGTGTATGAATAATTTCAACATCCTATTAGTAAATATATAGGAAGAACGGGTCGAGGCTCTTTTTAGGTTTGACGTTTTCATCGGATTCCGCGGGAGTCTACCTTAAGTAATCCGATATGTTGGTTTTCGATATATTTCGTTCCAGACTGTGGACTAAGATTCAGTGATTCCTTCTACTGGAGGAAGTATCATTTAGTTCATACGGTTTGATATTCTAGATGTGACGTAACCTCATTGATAGTCTAAGCTCGCCTGAATTGCTTGAATTTGTGATTTTTTTTGGAAAAAATTTGTTTTATATTTGTCATCGTTAGCACTTATATAAGTAATCTTTTTTTAATTAGTTTTGTCGGTTGAACTTTAGTACATGCGATGTCGTGAACGAGTAGATTATGAGAGATCGAGGGCCCTTATGATAATTGGGGTTATGTCTTAGTTTCAGGAGGCTTTAGGTCAGCTATACTACTTTTTTCTTGTAACGTGGATTCGGAATGCCAAAGGTATCTTTATTAATTACTAGCCCTTCCCTCGAATTACCGTTTTATTATGCCATGAACATCTCTAACGATATCGACTTTTTCCTATAATTACTGATAGGAAAATGGAGTTTAATAACAAATTTTTATCAGACATTTTCTCTCGTGATCTCCGTACATTTAGGAGTGTATTGGTTATGATAGTCATACATTAAACTATATTTTTGATATAATAAGTGTTTTAACTTTTTAATATAATATTTATTTAAAATTAGTCACAGTTTGTTGGGTTTTATTAAAAAAGCATTAAAAATATTATACCGTTAATTAATGCCATCACTTCTTCTATTTATCGAATAATTTTATTCTGTTCGGCAAAACTTAATATCTGTATAACTTATGCAACAATTATTGTAGAAATATTCAAAATAATATATAAAATATATTATGAGAGAAAGTCCGACCCAACTTAGTGATTATCTCAACAAACATTAAAGTAGCTTTACCTGTTCGCAAAGGCTATCGAAAATTTATTTTTGGTTTCCTTTTATGGTATGACCACTCAACTGGTAATAACCTTCAGTTTTACCTATTAAAGTATCATTTCAACCGGTTTGATATTCTAATGAGAGACGTTACTACTTATGATGATCTAATGTTCCCGTTCGTATAATTTTTTTTTGGAAATTATTATTTTTTTCAACGATTACCTTCACATTTTTTTTTTAAGTTATTCGGAAACTTAGACTATCTGGTTTTACGACACGTTCGGGTGAATCGAGTCCTTTAAGAAATGTTACTGTTTACAAAGGGCTGTCGCTATACTACGTTTGTAACGTATTCGGAGTCCAAATGATCTTCATTAAAACGTGGCTATACACTGATACCTCAGATGAAATCGTCCCAACGAAGAAACGACTTTCTCATTTAATAAAGATTTAGTTGAAAAGGAACACCAATCTTTTTTTCATATAATCGTTTGAACGTATATAATATGGATAGATAGTATTTTAAATATTTTGATAAAATAAGTGTATAAACTTTTTTATAATAAATAAATATTATATTGAATTTTGGTTAAAAAGTTTTAAAAAGCATAAAATTTTAATTAAGCGTTTATTTATAATTTCCTATTATCAATATCATCGAAATAATTTTTTTAATTACCCTAGCCAGCTTATAATGATATATCGTTTATGCCAAATCAATTATTTAGTTAAAATAATAAGTTTATCAAATCTATTAGTAAATATATTATGTTAGAGAAGTCTCCGTCTCTCAGCTTTAGTCGGTTTCATCGATCTCGGGAGATGTGTTACTAGTAAGATATTTTTTGGGGTTTCCAAATCGAAAAAATTGGTAGTGTAGTTACTCTGTATTCTTCATTCTATAAAGTTCAGTTTACGTTATTATTGTTGCCGGTTTAGTTTTTTTAGTCGTATGGTTGTTTTCGTTACACTTCTTGACGATTGTTCTGGAGATGTGGGCCGAATTCGTTCAACTAATTTTTTTTTGGAAAGAGATTTTTTTTTAATTAAGGTCAATTTTTCACAAAAATTGTTTTTTGAGAGTTGTCGGGATACTTTAGTTACGGATCTCGAGGTGTACGACAGATTAGGGGGTTCGATCGGATTTGGGGTCCCTCCTCCCCCCCCTTTTAAGAAAAAATGGTTACTGTTTTAAGGGCTTAAGTCGATTTCTATACTACGTTTGAACGTTATTCAGAAGTTCCAAGATATCTTTTCTTATCAGCCTTTCTGTCGGATACCGTGTGTGAAACGTCGCGAATGGAATAGACTTCTCCTATAGTTGAGGATAGGAAGGATAAATTAATCTTTTATCATTAGTTTATATAAACCTTAACTCAATATGACATAAGAACTAACATTAAAACTATTTTAATAATAATTTTTTAAAACTTTTTTATATTTAATAAAAAAATTTGATGAAGGCATCATGTAAGAAATAACTATAATAATTCGGCGTTTTTAATCGTATTCCGGTTAAACACTTACTTTTATTGGATGTTATTACTCTTAGCCAGCTATATGGTGATGATTTCAACGCTGTATGCCAGCCACTGTTTATTTGTAGATTATATAATGTTTCGAAATTATTGAGGGTTTGATAATAAATTATGAGAGAAGTCGACTTGCTATGGCGTTTCTTGATCTCAGTGAAGCGTTTTACTATGTAATGAGTTCATTTGTGTGTTTTTCGAAATACGTTAGTCGTTATTACACTGCGCAGTATTCCGTGGTTCCAATATATAGTTATCTTTCAAAGGGCTTTGGTATTAATATTTGGCGTAACCTTCGTATAGTTCTGGAGGAGTTCCCGATCGCAATAATTTTTTGTCGAGAATAGTTATTTTTTAACTGAGCCATCTATAAAATTTTTTGGTGGTGATTTCGGAATTTTATGACATCATTATTGTTTATTCTGATCTCTAGCATATGAGGAGATGCGGATCCGTTGAGAAATGGTTATTCTGTTTTCATCCAGGTGATTTTATGTCGTGGAGCTATACGTTTGATGAGCGTTATTTCGGAACCCAGAATTACTCTCATTATTATGGGCTCCTGTTCTGGGCGATGTACCCGATGATATATGGTTTCACCGTTAATTCGGGAATGCGATCTTTCTCGTAGTAGATTATAGATGTTATTTTAGGTGGAGAAGAGGTAATTAGTGAAAATTTTAGTTGGAGCATATTAGGGTTTCTTTCGTTCTAAACGGGTGTATTAGAGGTATGGATATGATAGGATACATTCTTAGTAAATCGGTATTTTGAGGTAATAAGTTGTTTAATGAACTTTTTATAGGTATATACATAAAAACTATTTTGGATGATTTAAAAACGCCGTGGGTTTTGTTGGTGGCGTTTTAAATAAATGCGTTAAAACTTCCGTTTAATCGCCATTCTTTTATCACGGTCTTATTGCGGAATTTTTTGTACTGAGCCTAGCGGATTGATATTATCTTAGTGGCAATATTTGGATTGGTAAGAAATTTATATTTCAAAATCTATTTAGTAATATTTTTATTTATTATTTTTGAGGAGGAAGGTTCGACTCCTTTCTGACCGTTGGCGTTCATTCGCATTTTCCATTTAGGTATATAGCAATGTAAGATATTTAGGTTTCTGATATGACGTGACGTATGAATACTTCGGATTTATTTCCTGTCGGGATATCTGTATCGAGTTTCAAAACGGGCTTAGGTATGTAATATTTTGGACGGCTTAATCCTCGATGTGGTTACTTAATGTGGATGCCGTATTCTGTCTGATTATGGACATTTTTTGGGTTATAATTGTTTTTTTTACGTGCCTTCATATAATTTTTTTTTTTTTAAGGTTTCGGAGTTAAAGTATCAGCTTACGATCTTCATTTAGGGAGAATCGTGTGGGTATTAAAATTGATCGCTTAATAATATTTTTTCGGACGTGGAAGGCTTACGTTTTGTAGAAACGTATTTCGGATAAGCCCAAATATCATATTTGTATCTAGTCTTCGTTCTCTTCGATACTTCTCAATGAAATCGTCCTCTAACGGTAATCGGACTCTTCTCTATTAATAAATGATAGCTGAAAGGTATTGTTTACTTACTCGGTTTATGGATATAATCTACGTGTAACACTATTATTATTATCTTAAGGTGATGAGGAACATTAAATCTTTGTTGATAAGGAGCCAGTGTTTGTTTATACTTGTTTATTTTATTAAAAAATATTTTTAGTGTTTGGTGACTTTTAGGTTAGAAAGTCTATAAATAACCATAGGCCGTTGTTAATCTGCATTCCTTTTAAAGCCACCTTTGGTACTGGAGCTGAAATATTGTATTTAGCCTAATGTTCCAGCTATATGATTTTACTTTTTGATGCTTATATTTATTTAGGTTTTTTTGTAAGCTTTTTTAACTTGTAAATCTGGTCAGCTCAGAGTTATACTATATCCTTTTATGAGAGCAGTGGTTCGACTTCCTTTAGTGGCTGTGTTGGACTTCGGCTTCTTTCGGTGATATGGGTACTAGTAAGGATAATAGTTTTGGTGTTTCGCGAATGAGTACGTTTTCAATCGGCAGCGTTTTATTAGGAGGACTTCAGTTCATTTCCGGTTTTCTTAAGGATCATTTTCAACGGGCTTGTGTATTTTGCATATGTGATCGTTAACCTCGATGTCTGTTCGGCCGATTCCGCATAAATTTTTGCGAAGGGTTTTTTTTGGTGTTGTATTCGATGCTTTTCACAAATTGGTGCTTTGTTTAAGGTGTTCGGGTAACTTAGATATTTTCGTTTAAGGTTATCATACACTTGTATGTGTGAGATCTGAGTCTTAGATCGTTACTGTTTAAGGGTTAGTGTGCGGCTTATGATATTTCTAGGCGATTGTTTTTGTTGATTACGTTTGCAGAAGTGCCAAAATATCTGAATTACCATGCCTTCCTTCGATTATTGCTTGGCGATAGACTACTTTGGTTAAAGTGTTTGGAATTGGCAGTGATAATGATTTAGGAATTTTTTTTGCATTTATTAATATATAATTTACGGAAATATTTTCAGATATGGATATTTGAACACTTATATTAATATTGGGTTGTTATGATAAGTTGTGGTTTAGATGTTTGTTCATATATTACTTATTATAAGTTTAAGATGTCTTCGTGTGAGCAGTTATATGTTAAAAGCATAAGATTCCGAGTTATATAATTTCGCATTTCCATTTACACTTAATCTTTATGAAAATAACTTTATTCTGATGTAATTTTATTACATTAAAACAATTATAATCACAATATTGTTATATGGCTTCAGACATCTTGCCAATCTATTAGTAATATTATTTGTGGCGGTACGAGTTTGCCACTTCCTCTGTAGTTGGTTCAGTTGGGCATCGGATCTCCGGACTGAAGTTACTGAGAAGATTTTATGTTTTTTGGTCGTCCTTAATATTATACTTGTTTTAAATGTATTAGGTTATACTCTTTGTAGTTTTTCTTTATATGGTTATTTTCTATCGTGTGCTTTGAGTATTTACATATTATGTCGTACCTCGATGATCTATTATGTGGTCTGATCTTGCATATGTTGGTTTTTGGTGAAATTGTTTGTGGTGTATCTATTGAGCCTTCCAGCAGAATTTTGGTTCTTGTTTTAGTTTCGGGAGATGGTGTAGTATGTCAGTTGCGGATTGGTCTTTGTGAGGCTAGACACACATTAGGCGCCGCGGGTGCTGCTTAGAAGGAGTGTATATTGTTTTATAGGGTCGTAGTTTGCGAGGTCTTTATACTATCGGTTTTAACGGGTTTCGGAAGTTCCAAGATATTTTGCGTATTATTTCAGCGTCCTTACTTTGTCCGTCTGGATGATCCCGCACTGAACAGTCGCTATGGAATGGATCGACTTCTTCCTATGATAATTAAGTTATAGGTGAAACACTGGAGTGAATATAATGTTCAGTTATCGGATATAGATCGTGGTAATGGAGTATATCCGGATAGGACATCATGTATTTTTTACTCATTAAATATTAGTCTTTGTATAGAGTGTAAGTGTTAAACTTTTCTGGACTATTAATATCGGTAATATAGAAAATTATGTAGTTTTCTGACTGCGCTTGGTTTAGGTTAAATAGACATTAGAGAGAGGATGCCTGTTATTTATCGACATTTGCCTTCTTACGAATTCCTTACTTATCGGAATTTATGTGTGAGTGGTACTCTTTTTGCCGAGGCTTAGATATACGCTTTAGTGCAAGTTCTTAAATTATTTCGTGGTTTGTATGAGAGAGGTTGTATTCAAATCTATTAGCTACAATTTGTATTATGGGTTTGGACGGTCGACTCCGTTGGGTGGCGTTTCACGGTCGGTTCTTCAGAGTAAACATGTTTGAGCTGGTAGTGTATTGGGTTGTCGATATTATGTTATCGTTTTAGGTATGACCGAGAGACAAAGTCATGTTTCATTGTGATGGTGGCTTCCTGCGTAGTGTTGTAGGTAATCTCAATTTTTCACGGCGGCTTGTTGTGTTACTTTTTAAATGAATTGACGTTGTATACCTTTCTTTTTCGGAGTTTTTGAGTTACCCTGTCGATTAAAGGGTTTATGGGTGTGTTTTTTCGTTTTTAGTTGGTTGGTGTAATGGAGTTTTCTTTTTTGTTCTATTCTGAGCCTTACCAATTTTTAAGGTTTGGGCATTTAAACTGCGGTTAGTTTGAGCAGTATCGACTTATTTAGGTGTAGATTCGTTAGTCCTTTTCAGGTTTATTATGTACTTGGTTGATAGATGTTTTAGTCGCGGTTCTACCGGTCTAGCGGTTTTGATACGGTATTCTTGGAATGCCAAGACATATCTATATTATCAGCCCGTTCTCGTTTTTATCCCGATGATAGGTCACTTAACGCTTTGGAATCGACTTCTCTATAATAAATGATACGGTAAGATTAATATTTTTATGTGTGTTTTTGGCAATTATCAGTCGTTTTATACTCGTTATTTATATAATTATGGATAGAAGTAAACATTAAAATATTTTGATAAATAAGTGTTTTAAACTTTTTTATATATAAAAAATTATAGTTGGAATGAAGGTTAAAAAAACATTAAATATTATTTTTTTCCGTTCAACTGTCAATTGTTATTATAACCTTAATCACTATTAATCGAATTAACCTCTGCCTAGCCAGCCTATATATATATCGTTTTTTATGCAATATTATATTATATTTGTAAGAATAATTTATAATTCCTTTTATAGTTTAATATTATTAATGAGAGAGTCGATCTACCCTTATCTCGTGGCGTTTCATCGATCTCGGGAATTGAGTTTATTGTTTAGATATTTTTTGGTTTTTACTATAATACGTTTTCTAACATTATTTTATATTTAGGAGTTGCTGCCGTATTCTCTTCTGTCAATGTTGGGTTAATGCGGATTTCAACTCTGGGCGGGGTGTATATTCTTAGAGTTGTGATCGTGGACATTCTGTATGTGGTTCTATAGGGTTTGCGCTGATCGCGATATTTGTTGTGTGTGAATTAATGTTTTTGGGTGTTTACGGGGACTAGGATCAATTTATTAGTTTTTTATTTAAGGTTTTCGGGATCTTTTAGACTAGGATGGCGGGTTACGACTACTATGTTGGTGCTGTTATCTTGGTCGTTATGAATTTGGGGTGTTACTTGTTATGTATTCAAGGGCTAGATGGCTTATACTTTACTATTTTGAACGTTATTCGAAGCCAAAATTATCTTATATTATCTGGTTTCTCTAAATACCCCAGATGAAAAAACGTCGTTACTAACGGAATTCAGACTTTTCCCTCTAATAAGATAAGGAAAAGAGATTATATATTTTTTTCTAATAATCTTGTTTTGAACGTTTATTATAAGAAAAAGATTATGATGGGTTATTTAATACAATTTAAATTATTTTTTTGATAAATATATTGTTTAATATTTTTATATAATAAAAAATAATGTAGTTTTGGGACCTATATAGGTTTATAAACAAAGTGACATATTATAATATTTACGTTTATCGACAATAATTCTTTTAAACATCTTTAACCCTATATCTGAATAAATTTATTACTTCTGCTAAGATATTATGTATATTTGCGTTTGTGTGTTTATTATTATTATGTTGTAAATATTTATAATAAAGACTGTAAATATATATTATGAGAAAAAGTTAACGAATTCCTCATTTTAGTGGCGTTTCATGTCGCGATCTCAGTAGGTTTTATAGTAAGATATTCTTGGTTTCGAATATACGTTTTAAATACGTTTATATAAAAACTCAGTAAATTCCTTCATATAGTATCATTTCAACGGGGCTTGATTTAATTCCTATTTGGTTTATCGTTAACCTCGATGTTCTTAAGAGTTTCACCGGATCGCAATATATTTTGGTTGTGGTAAAGATTATTTTTTTTCTATTGCGAGACCTTCATTCAAAATTAGTTTTGTGGGTTTAAGTGGTTTCGTGACTTGAGACACTGGCGCGTAGGTGGTACGCATCACATACGTGGGCAGGATCGAGTTCGGGAGGAAGAGTTACTATTGTTTCATCGGGTCTACGTAGGGTTCTGTTACCTTACCGTTTGGTTATATTCGTATTTTCAGTTGGCCATAATTATCTTCTATATTTTCTCACGCCTTCCGCCGATATTTACCCGAGTATGAAAAAGGTCCTGACACGGTATATCGGGTATCTCCCTATGATTTATATGATTAGCTTGTAATATATTGGAACGTTAATGGAGGAATTTTTGTTGGTTTTATCATATTACTCGTTTAGATTATTTGTCTAGTTGAATATTGGATATAGGATCTTAGACATTAATTTGGATATTTTTTGGAGGTAGCAGTGAGTATGGGTTTTTATGGGGAACTTTTTGTATAACAAGGAATTGTAATCAGTTTGTCGCTTGTTGTTGTTGGCGGGCTGGGTCAGGAGAGAGCAGAATATTGGTTTAACTGGGAGTCGGACTTGGCGCTGCGTTGGTTGGTAATGAATATCAAATGTGTAGATTTAGTTTCTTGCTCGCTGCCAAGTTGATATCATGAATGAATATTTTAAGATCTTAGTTCTTTCCTCGGCTTCACTCGGTATAATATAATACATGTGGCCTTTTATCTTTTTCCCTACGTTTATTATGATGATGCTTTTATTTATTAGGTCTATCCGTCTTTACTATATCATTAATTGTTTTTTGTTATGTTATATTTTATTTTCCTTTTTATATAAAATTCTATAGTATTCTGTTTCTGGCAGAATTTTTTTAATTTTATTTTTCGTTGCCGTTTTCATCGGGTCCGAAGTTGAATGTTGCTTATGATCTATTATTTAGTCTGGTTGAAGTACTTTTTCGCTAATTATCTGTATTACAATATTGTCATGGGCTTTTTACTAGTTGTTACCATTTTATTATATCTGGCTCAAGTTTCCCATTTTTAATTGTCGTCTACCTTTGTCGTTTTGTTTGAAATTCATCTCTGATCGCGCTATAATGTTTTTTTTCTAAATTTTTTCTCTTAATTGAAATCGTGCAAAGCGTAAATTATTCTTATTTTTTATTTGGATAAGGCAGTTTGGTGGTAGCATGTTTAGACATCGTTATTGATTTGGTATTTTAGTTCGAGCCATATGTCTACAATCTGAGTCCGTTGAATATATTGTCGATAATTGAGTACGAAGAGGAGATATCGTTGGGTTTTCTAATTTTTTGAAGGCGTTTGGATACCGAGGAGATATTATTTTTGCCATATATTAATTCTTTTTTCGGTTGGACCTCGTTGTAAATCGTTCACGAAGACGGAAGTGTGGTTGTTGCAGCAAATTTTTTTGTTTTGAGAATTTAGTCAGGAATATGAATAATTAATATCGATACAAATTTCCTTTCAACAAGTAAGAATCATAAAGTTTTCTCGGGATTGGTGCGATAGCAGACTAGTCTCTTCTCTGCTAATCTTGAGAATTATCGAAACTTATATAATATTAGTTCGTGGTCGCTGAGGCCAATTTATACAATTTATCGTTTGTATTATATTTTAGGTTCCTTTATTTGAGAATATATTAAAATATTCGTTCCGAAGATTTCTAGGTGGTGGAGGTTGAGTATTGCGTGGCGCGGAAGTGTTAAATGATAAGTTAACACTACTCTCAGGTGTAGGATAGTAGTAGCGTTTGAGGCGGATGGCGTTGTCGAGCGGATGATGGTGGACTGAGAATCTTCGCGCAGCGATCTATTTACTATAGTACCATTCTGTCACGGTCTTCATGTAGTTCGCTTCATATGTGTTCGTAACTCGATGGCTATAGGTTTTCATTATGTCCGCTTATACGATTTATTTTTCAAAATTTTTTCAACCAGGCAAGAATATTCAACTTGGGTTTTTATTACG
>JABUQX010088086.1:0-2500 GCA_015478945.1 Trachelipus rathkii
ACATAAACTGGATTTTAAATTTCATAATTCTGCATTTACAACACCTCTTTCTTTCTTTATTTCTTTCTTTCTCTCATTCATTCATTCTTTCTTTCTTTCTTTCTTTATCTTCCCTCCTTTTCCCAATAGACGTGGGATAGGGGTTGGTAAATATGCACGGAAAATAGGATAGTTAAGTAGAAGAATATAATGTAAGTCGAAAGGACAGCCTCCAACCATACCATCCATACCCTTAAGTGAGAGCTCGTCGCAGTAAAAAAATCCACCCTAAGACTTCACAAGACTGTGACGAGTACCCACTGTGGTATCTCGTCAGTGTGAGGTGCATCTCCTGGGCAAGGTCCACAACCATACCTCCCTCACATAACCGCCATTCACTCCTATTATGCTCTTTTACTCTCACCTCTGCCAAAATCATATTCCTTTCCTTCAGATATTCCTTTACTGACTCAATACACTTTTCTTTGGTCTCACAACAGGTCGATTCACAATACACTCACAACTATGCATCTGCTTAACCAACCGGCTATCATTTATCCTTTCCATATGATCAAACCATCTATAAATAGACTCTTTATTCTCAATTATACCTTTTTCCTGACCGCACCTCATGTAGAACCCTAGCGCACTTCAGTCTTATAGTCCCTTTACGATCACCAAAGCATTTAATTTTACTAGCAACCTTCCTACCATTCACAACTTTCCTACTACATTCTGCATCTTCCGTTCCCTTTTCATCCAACATAATATAACTTAAATATGTAAACTCAGATACTTGTTCCATTTGCTCACCATCCAACATGATTTCACAACGCTGATTTTCGTTACCCACTACCATCACCTTTTTCTTATCTTCATTACTTTCAAACCCCTCTACCAGTCCTCTCAAACTTTCTTCAGATTCACCACACAAAACAAAATCCTCAACGTGCAATAAGGAGGGAACCCAACACTCTCTTTAATTCTCCATCCTATCCTACCTTTAATTCTTTCAACACTTTATCCATATACATATTAAACAGCTATGGAGGCATTACACATCCCAGCCTCACCCCACTATTGATTTCAAACAATTCACTCTCCACTCTATTTGTTCTTACTCAAGCTTCAATACTGACATGCATACTTCTGAATCCATTCAGAATCCTACAACAAACACCATATATCACTAACACCTGCCACCAAACTTCCCAATTAATTCTGTCATACGCCTATTGCTAGTCCAGAGACCTAAATACAATTTATTTTTCTTTTCTCTCATTTTCTCAGTCATTTATTTCAATGTGAAAATTTGATCTACACATCCTCTACCACTTCTCAATACACCTCGTTCTTCGCCAATCAGTCACTTGACGTACTCTTCCAACCAGAATACTAGCATATATCTTCCCAACAAGACTCAAAAAACTAATTTCCCTATTGTTCATACAATTACCTTTATCTCCATTACCCTTATATAAGGGTACTATTACTACTCTCCTCCAATCCTTCGGAATTATGCCCTCTATAAGTGATTTCTTGCACAACTTCCATATCTAGTCACTCAAAATCTCACCTACATTCTTGATCATTCACCAGCAATTCCATCTATACCTTCTGATTTACTATTCGTCAACTTTCTCACACTACCTTATTACATTCTTCCTACTAATTACTTCATCTCCAAAATTCCTATTTCTCCTTACACCATCAAATCCACGCACATACACTATCATCTCTTATTACTTCTAATGCTATGCAGATTTTCGAAATGTTCCCTCCACACTCCCCTCACATTCATTTCATCAGTCACGAAAGTACCATCGTTATTCATTACTCTATGAAGATTCCTCACTTTCTCTTTCTTAAATTTCGTACTTCCTTCCAGAAGAGCTTAATATTGCCTTGTAAGTCCCCATTCATCCTCCTTCCAAACTACTCATTTACCTCTTTTATTTTCCTCCTACGTATGCAACTTTTAGTCTTCCTTTTTTCCTCCTTATATATTTTCATACACCTTTCTTTTGAGAACTCATCATGGGCTTTTAGCACATTAACTACGTTTCTACGATTAACCGCTTTCATTACCTCTTCATTCTACCACTCATTATTACCATTCTTACTTCCTACTTTAGCATATCCATATACTTCTCTTACACTTCCAACAAAGGTTTCCTTCATTTGCGTCCATATTTGTTTAGTTTCATCTTGTTCACATTCAACTGATTTATTTTTCAAGCTTCCTCACATACTTTTCCTTATAATCTTGTTCACTTAACTTCTCACTCTTAATTTTCCCCACTTCCTTCCTTATATCTTTCCTCTCCATCCATAATCTTGTTCACTTAACTTCTCACTCTTAATTTTCCCCACTTCCTTCCTTATATCTTTCCTCTCCATCCATGCCCCCACTAACCTAATCTTACAAAAAAACAACATAATGATCTGATATTCCCATCACTAACCCCCTCACTGATTTAACATTCATTACATACTTCATACTCTCCTTCTTCACCAAAAC
>JABUQX010088086.1:10000-17500 GCA_015478945.1 Trachelipus rathkii
ATATATATATATATATATATATATATATATATATATATATATATATATATATGTATATATATATATATATATATATATATATATATATATATATATATATATATATATATATATATATATATATGTATATATATATATATATATATATATATATATATATATATATATATATATATATATATATATATATATATATATATATATATATATATATATATATATATATATATATATATATATATATATATATATATATATATATATATATATATATATATATTAACATCGTTTCTCTTGTTAAAAATGTGTAAATTCTTGGTCCTTGTTTGTATATTAAATAATGGCAGAAGCCTCATGTTACTTCGGTACCGATGATAGCTTCAAGGAACTGAGAGGATTAGATTCAATTCAAACTGCACGAATTTTTATCTCCCTTATAAGAAGTTTTCTTCTTATATACCTAAGATGAATCTGAAAAAAATCCCATCTTTTGAACTGGCTCAGTTCTAATATCGCAAACTTAAAATTCGTATTCTCTCTTATTTAATCGACTATATCATTGCAACATGACTTTGGTGTTTATTTCCTCTATCTTTTTGTAGCTTCTGCTGAAAAGAGTTATCATCTACATAAGATCATGCTAGAAGGTTCTAAGAACGAAAACACATTTACGCTCGACTTGCCTCGATAAATAACAACAGAATGTTTGGCAATTCCAAACCACAATAGCTTCTCTATATTTCGAAAGATTGAACATAGTCGTTAAGTCTGAGTCGGAGAGTGAAACAAGAGAAAGGAAGAGAATTTATAGAATAACGGGTCAAATGAGATCTCCTCAATAGAATTGATTGCGACTCAGAATTTCAAAAGAGCTTTCTTTCACTTGAACATGAGGCAATAAGTGGGCAGGAAAACAACTATCTGAAGGGCAAGAGAGAGTGTAGAGATTAAGAGTAAATATTAATAAGACTCAAGCCAAAGACTCTCCTAGAAAAAAATTTAGTAAAATGAATTAACCCATATTTGTGGATCATAAAAGGTAGTAAGAAAGGAAACCCAGTACAGTAATGACAACGAGGAAGCACCATGTTATCTAATTTCGAAATTGTGAGGAAAACAGGTCAAGTAGATAGTAAAAGGAATTAATTGTATTAAAATATGTCAAGTAAATTGAAATAAAAGTTAATTTTTGAAACATTTATAACATTTCTGTTTTCCCTTCATCAGCTAGATTTAGGAAAAAAACCTGAGGACGCTGTTGAAACTTCACTACTTAGTCAATGATTTTTAGAGTCAGCGGTATAAGAGTGGTCAAGAGATGAGGTTACTGATAAAAGGGGTGGGATTGGTTTAAAATATATATTAGAAAAAGATTTTAGGGTTAGAATAAAATCTTAGAAATAATTTTTTTAGATTAAAAAAAAAAACTGCTAAAATCAACCAAAAAAGAAACTCAATAAGACAACAAAGGGAAATAAAAAAAAAAAAAACAGAGTAAGTGAGAAATTTGTAAAACAAGGTCTTACTCGAAATTGTTAATACTTTTGACATAATCAGTGCAACAACATAAGATTCACGAAATTGTTCAAGGGGAGGATCTGGATGCTATCAACTGTTGGAAAGGATAGAGGTTTTTAAGCAGAAATGAAAAAGTTTAACAAGTTTAGGTTGAATAAGTTTTTAGAAAGCAGTAGAAATACCGCAACAAGATAGTGGGTTATCTTAATATTTAGCTAAGAGACATATTATATTATTAGACACAAATGAATTGAAGGAGTGGAAATGGCGTAAAAGATGTTACAAGTTAAAGTTTGAGTGAAAAATTCATCTTTAGCCAAAAGATGACAGCCAATGGACCATCAAGAGAAAAAAGATATTGTGGTGGAGGAAAGCAAGAGATAAATTACCAGACATTTTGACATGGAGCCATATACATCTGGGAGGACCCCGAAAATCTCAGCATTTACCACAGATTAAAGTAGATCACTTTACTAAGGAAATCATAATTTTCCTTGAATCCTGGATGAAATATAAGCAGCATGAGTTTTTTTTTTTTTTTTTGAGATTAACAACCACGAGCAGTTTCTGCTCTGAAGGCAGCATTCCTCTGACGAATATTTCCGAGAGAAGCTGAGTTAATTCTAGGATAATTTTTTGCTCAAAGGGAAATAAAATAGAATGTACACCCTTACAAGAGATAACACCTTATATGTACTCATGAACTCAAATAAAAATACTCGCTTTGCTACTTGAGACTAGTGTCTTCTAATTGAAAATTTGAAAAGAAAGGGAAGGATTAAAAATAAGGAGATGACTATATGAAATGGAACCATGATAAAAAATAACATAAAGATATAAGGGAAAAATGCTAGAAGTTAAGAAAAAAAATGGAAAAGGAATTTTCTTGGCTGTCCTTTCAGGCAATGCTGTGACACTGCCTATAGCAACTAATATTTAATATTTGAGAGGAATGTGGAAATGTATAATGTTGTACTTTTAGTACGGATGTTGTTATTTTCAGCATAAAGATGTATGATGCTAGATATTCTCATAGATAAAAAAAAAACACAAGGTTTAGGAGTTTAATGGACTTTCCAATTCGCGCTAGAACTTTATGAACCCCGTGGAATTTTTTTTATTCTGACATTTCCTTTAAGTACGTCCTATACGTATGACAAAAGTGGGTAAGAAAGGGGTCTACCCACTATCACTCACATTCTTTGAATCTGTCTTGTAGATCAAAAAGTTCTACTACTTCCTACGATTTGTGGCGAAGAATAGTAATTCAATGTTTGCTTTATATAATACTTTCTTTCCAGTTATTTTTAAACCCTGGAATCCCCTCCCAGCTCCTATTTTTCCATTTAAATAAAAGCAAACTTACCATCACACACTTGTGGGACTGACCTAAAGCCTTATCTCTTGTCGTGATTTTCTTTTGGCTCCACTTTAATAAAGGTCGTGCCCATGAGTGGTGACTTTGTAAAGAAAAACACTTAAAGAAATTTTTTCCATTAATATCAACTACTAAATTATAATGATATATTTCCTAATTACATACGCTGATCATTTTTCCTCATATATTTTAATTCCCCCACCTGTAAAATTCTCACCTGCATTATCCTCCTTTTCATCGGAATGGACCTGTCCGGGCAAAATATCTTCGTTAGTATGAGATTTCCGTCTGTAATTGGCGGAAGCAATAGTGGACATGCGACGAGCGTTGATACTCCTCCTACTTAAGTGGTCGTTAATCTCTTGGTCATCCTCGTTGACCAAGTTTTTATTGTATTTGTAGTGCAACTGTTGGTGTGCATAAGAGTGAGTAAGTAAGTGATAAATGAGGAACATCTTCAAAGGATTTTTAACAAAATAAAATTAAAAATTTAAAATTACATTTTTAAGACTGAAATAAAATAAATGATTTAAATTAAATAATACATAAAATGTAAATAAATATCTAAGAAATATAATTTTTTTATTAAAAATAAATCTTTTTATAATTTAAAATAATCAATAAAATAAATAAATAAATAATATAAATAGCTAATGAAATATTCAAATAAGCAATAATTAAAAGAAATTAATTGTGAAAATAATAGAATTATTTAAATTTAAAGATAAAGATAAAAATAATTAAAAAATTTATCTACTAATCAAAATAAATGCAGGTGCTGGTTTTTTATAATAATAAAATAAAGAATAATAATAAAAACCCTAAATCTAAATCTGTGCCATTTAAAGACCCAGAAATTGAGTTTTGACGTACTGAAACACTGAAACAATTCACGTACATTATATATAAATAAACAAACACTATTTTCAATACTAATATATTTCGAAAACCATTGTCTTAATAATAATAATATAATAATAATAATAATAATAATAATAATAATAATAATAATAATAATAATAATAATAATAATAATAATAATAATAATAATAATAATAATAATAATAATAATAATAATAATAATAATAATAATAATAATAATAATAATAACACACACACACACACACACACACACACACACACACAATACACACACACACACACACACACACACACACACACATAATAATAATAATAATAATATTAATAAATAATAATAATAATAATATTTAATAATAATAATAATAAAAGTATTTTTAATAATAATAATAATAATAATAATAATAATCTAATAATAATAATAATAATAATAATAATAATAATAATAATAATAATAATAATAATAATAATAATAATAATAATAATAATAATAATAATAATAATATATATATATATATATATATATATATATATATATATATATATATATATATATATATATATATATATATATATATATATATATATGAGACGAATAAAAGTTTTAAACATATTAAACAGTTTTAACAAACATGAATTCTGCGACAATCGCACCACATGAATACGAACATATTAACATTTAAACAAGAATAATTAGCTTTAATTTTTTTTTTTACTCTGTATTAATAAATTTCTCTTAAAATATAAACTTCAAAAAAACATCCTCCTAAATACCTTCTTATACTTAATATTAAAGATTAAATCATTAATAAAATTTATATATTTATTTATTTAATTTTTATTTATTAAAATTTATCATATTAGTAGGTTATATAAAAAGTTTATTTAATTTTGTAAATTTCTCTTTTTCTATTTATTAAAATATCTACTTAATATGCATTCAATAATAATAAACATCTTAAAAAATGAATTAAAACAATTCAAAATATTATTTCACTGTACAAGTAGAAGAAGACAAACATGAAACATGGTTTACTAATTCACAAGTGGGGTTTTTAATTGCAGAATAAGAAAAAGTTTTGTGAATCTAAATAAAAAATATAATTCTAATAAAAAATCTAAAATTCTTAGCTTCTTGGACTCATTTCTGCAACATGTGCAAAAAGATTAACTAAATCTATATGTAAAAAAGTTTTAAAACTAGAATAATAAATCTACAGTACTATTGTAATAAAAAAAATATTTAAAAATAATCTGGAAACCTGTTTGGCGATATTATGTGACGACGGAGTTTATCGATCTTCTGCTTTAATTATATTGGAATTTACTTACAGAGGTCACAGGTCTTTGAGGACGCCAAAGCTGTTTCAATTAAAGTTCTTTGGTGTATAAGTTTTCATAAAGTTATATTTTTAAAAAGAAAATATCACAACTATATAAAAAAAATATTCTTTCAGCCATAATATTTGTGTCATCTTTTTAAACTATTTATTTCAATTATTTAATATGGAGCAAGATTGAAAAGCATGCATTTGTGGTTCGAATTTTATACAACAATAAAAATTAGATTTTCCTTCAAAACTACCAAATTTTTTATTCATAGGAAATTTATTAAAAAATGAATTAAATTTATTCATTCATTTAATTATTAAATCTTCAAAAAAAAAAAATCTACTGATATTGATTATGTGGATATATGAAAAAATAAAAATCAAACTATGTTAAAAAGCACTCTTTATACTTTTATTATATTAGGTCTTCCCGTAAGTACTTATTCAAAATAGGTTCCATTATTATCAATATGTTCCTTTCACGATTCACAAGTTTTTTTTCGTTTGTTTTTTTTTTCCTGTGAAAAGGAACGTAAAGAGTGTAGTTTTCACTTCTGTATGTGTTTTATGAAGATTTAGTATATCAAAATGGTTCGTAAACTTTGTAAAATATGGAAAGTGTGAAAAGTAATAAAAAGTATCTGGTAATTTTTTTTTCCTCAGAGCTGACTTCAGAATTCAATTTTCCGATTCTTTTGTCATTAATCAGGATAAAATATCTCAGTAGCTTCACCTCAACCTTGTAAAATTCAACTCTGAAAATAATTTCTCCTTATAATCCCCTCATATGTTCTCTCTCTCTCTCTCTCTCTCTCTCTCTCTCTCTCTCTCTCTCTCTCTCTCTCTCTCTCTCTCTCTCTCTCTCTCTCTCTCTCTCTCTCTCGCGATGGATCACTTCAAACTATCAGATCATCAGTTACAATTTTGAAGCTATAGGTCAAATTATAATATATTTTCCATCTTGCAGATTTGCGGCATTTTGCCCTTAGGATATATTTGGAGTCATGTAGTTAAACTTGGTGTAAGCAAAGATTTTGAAAATATTAGTTTAGGAGTAGCTACCCCTTAGACTTCCTTACTTCGAGCTTCCTTCTTTTAATTTGCTCAATCTTATCTATCTTTTGACCAAGACTTTAAATATCAGATATTGTCAACTTCTTAATTTAATCTCAAAAAGGTTGCTTAGTATCTGCAATCCTCTCCCTAGCTTTAATTAACAATCTTATAAAGCACTCATCAAAATCTACCTATTATTTTTACCTTCATTTCAAATCTGCTCTTTCCATTACTTCAAAGGTCTCCTCTTAAATTCAACTTTGCGACTGAAGTTGTCTCAGTTTTATGAAATTCAATTCTTTGAAAATGCTTTAAAACTTTCTCTTTCTCTTCTCATCAAAATCATCATCCATTTTTTTCTTTATTTCTATTGCTTATTCAATTCTCTCCAATCTTCTTTTAATTTCAATGGACGAGGTTAACTAGTGGTATATTTTCCTATCTTGCCGATTTGTATCCTACGGCTCTTAGGAATTTTGAGGAGTCTTACGTGGTGGAGATTTGACAAACCTAAAGAATTTGATAGACTACGACATGCGTCTTTGCTTCTAAGCTACTTTTCTTCAGGGTTCCTACTTCACTTTACTCGCTTAAGTTTTAGCTTACTATAAAATCGCTCCATATCTGAAGTTGTCAATGGGGCAACAATCAATTTTTTCCCTGTCAATATTGATGTCTCCTACTGTCATTTAGTATCTAATATGCTACTCCTACTTTTTCATTAACTACTTCTTTGCTTCTATTCTAAATCTATTCATAATTATATTGATGACTCGACACTTCATTTTTTCAATCAATTCAAATATAAATATTTATAATCTCAACATAAATATCGGATTATCTAGAAAACCTAGTATTACATTTGCTATTTGGGCTACTTCAAAGATGCTAGGAGATCTGTTGAAGCTGCGAGAATTATTTTCTTTCAGGAAGTTTTAACATCTGTCCAAGTGTCTTATTCGCAATGGAATGAAACAATGTTCTCACATAGGAGTAGATCTGCTTCCACACATCTTTTGAAGAGGGCCGATTTTGCTAAAAAAAAAAAATTTTTATTTCTACTACTTGACTTTGCCTATCTATCATTTTTCCATAGGTACTGTAATGACAAGTGCTCGAGTAAGGTAACCACAGGCATTCCATGCAACACAAATGGCGAATTCCCACAAGGAGGTGAATTGTTTTCGCACAAATTTTGTGTAGAGATTGGCAATTGCTAACTTTTCAGTCCTCGTATCATCCCCTTTCCACTCATTTATGTTCTTTCTAATCCTCTTCTAGAGTCTGTTTTTCCTGATAACTTTAATCTTCATCACTTTAAACTCTTTGTTTGAACTC
>JABUQX010088086.1:32500-35000 GCA_015478945.1 Trachelipus rathkii
GAAGTCGATTAACGGCTTCATGTGATCTTCTACCATTGCTATTGGACCATATAAGTGGGCATAATGTTCTCTGAAAGGTAAAAAAACAAATAAGTTAATTCTAGCAGCAAAATAATAAAGCTTATCCTTAGTTAAATATTATTAGAAAACACAGGAAAAAAAATACAAAAAAGTGAGAAGTATAGATAAGAAAAAAAATGATTCACACAAATAACAGTTATTTATAAACTGAAGGCTACTGATGAAAATCTATTAATAGCTACGAAAAAAATTTGATTAGAAACACTTTTATGATAGGACTTTTTTTATTTAATGGAATTAAATAACTGAAGGGGCCAAAAGCAAAGGGATTGAAACAACATAAAATACTTCTTTTGAGGAAAATGAAATTAACAGTTGGGATTGTTCAGACTAAATTACTTATATCTCTGCCTACAAACAGTTTGATGCCTGATGTGTCACTCACTGCACTTATCACAAGTTTTAAAATTATATTCTCCTTTTGCCTATATCATTTCAATCTTTTAAAAAATGGATCACAAAATTTATTGGCATCAATTATAGCTAGCTAATTTTTTTTTTAAGGATGAGAAGACACATTAATTGCTATTCCTATTATTTTTCGATAGATTTTAAAGGTATTTCCACTGAATTATATTAGCTTTATAAAATAAATTCATCCGTCGCTTCAAAAGTGCCACAACTAAAAAAATTGGTATTCCTAATAAAAGAAATAAAATCTATTTTAACGTTAAAGCATAATAAAATTTCAATTTTTTTATGGACCCAAAGTTAATGACCAATCCAAAATTATCGATATAATTACATAGTTTTATCGATATCAATTTAATTTTTACATAACTCATTCATTCGAATGTCACATTATTTTCAGATGTGCCATTTTGAAACACGTAGACCAAAATTTTGTGAACAGTAATTTTTTTTTGTAAAAATAAAAACATAAAAAAATGTTAAAAAACATTATAATCTACCAAATATTTTATTTAACCATTAAATAAAAAAGGGATTTAATATATTTAAATTGTGCGAATGTATTAATATCATTTCATTAAAATGTATCTAACCAGTGGCGTAACTAAGGTCAGGTGCGCCCCCCCGCGACTTATTTTGTGCGCCCCCTTTAGTCATGGACGGGGTGGATAGAGTTTTTGGAGCTTGAATGACAAAAAATATTTTCTTGTTCATATCAAAGAAAAATCACATTAGCCTTACAAAAGAACCAGAGTGTATTACAATGAAAAAAAAAAAAGGTTTATATATATATATATATCTATATATATATATATATATAAATTATATATATATATATATAATATATATATATTAATACTAATATATATTATATATATATATATATATATATATTATATAAGAGATGCGCATTTTTTAAAACACTAAGTTTACATGTACTGTTTGGTAACGTAAGCAAAAACTGTAACTATAAACAAACAACTTTGGTCATTACTATTTTAACTTTGACATTACATAGTTATCTAAATGCCATTAATTCATGTCATGCCCTGCCCTCTGCACTTTTTAAGTGAAATGTTATTGCTTTCCAAAAACTTACACATTTCATTTTCTAAACCTTCGGCCTTTTGATTTGTTATGGAGATAAACCCCAGGAATGACTCATTAATTTGAAGCTTCTTTTCATCGTAATTGATGCAGACATATCTTATTTTTAGAAATATTTTGGGTCGTATCCAAAATAAGAGGAAAAAAGGGCGCATCTTGAGCTACACTTATTATGTCACGGAGCACATGTTGTGAAGCCAAACTAATGAGTTCATTCTGAATAGAAGCACTCATACAGTTTCTGCTTTTTCTCATTCTCTAGGTGACTTTTAAGAAGCGGGTCATAACCTGGATAACAAATCAATAATAGAGAAAGTTCCAGATTTACTCTCCAATTTTCCTTGTATTGACGATCCCTCTGAATGCTAAATTACAAGTTGACATCATTATTATGACGTCCAAAATTCGATTCAGTATTTAACGCACTTCGCTACATCTCGTAACATACAAGGGATATCTTTCCGATTTTTCCTTATAATGTAGGTTACACATGCATTCAAGTGAACTTTACTCATTTCATGTTCTTTAATTTTCTTACGTAAACCCTGCCAGAGCTTTCATTATGAAGTTTTCATCGAAAAAGTGCTCATCCCTCTTGCCCGCCGTGCGCCCTCTCGGCTCCTGCGCCCCCCCGCACCGCGGGGCTTGCGAGGGCGTTATTTACGCCACTATATCTAACTAATTATTCTATAAATCAGTTACTTTAAATATACTCTGAGAAAAGAAAATTTTATATAAGGATGTAAGTAAAACATATACTCACGAAAGGGCAATTTTTTCAAAGAGACGAGTGAGTTTCGTATCAGAGCTTTCGTGAAGGAACCATTTCTTTAAATATTTTTCATTGTAATGCATCAGCAACCCCTGAAATTGAAATTACTTTGGTGAATTTGATCTTTTG
>JABUQX010088087.1:0-2500 GCA_015478945.1 Trachelipus rathkii
GAATATATATATATATATATAATATATATATATATTATATATAATAATATTATATATTATATATATATATATATTATTATATATATATAATATAATATAATATTATATATATATATATATATATAAATATATATATATATATATATTATACGTCAAAAGTTTTGTTGAAGTCACAAATTTGTTCCAAAATGAAGAACTAAAAAAATTAAGGGTAAAATTGAAATCATAAGGAATAAAAATTGTAACACTTTTAATGTCAAAAAATATGTTTAGAATGCCAAACGCCTGTGAAGTCAGAGAAAAGGTGAGAAATTGCTTACTTCGGTTATATATATATATAATATATAATATAATATAATAATATATAATATTATATATATTATATATATTTATATATATATAATACTATATAATAGATATTATATATATATATATAGATATAATATATATTATATATATGATTTTTTTTTATAATTTTAGTATATGATTCCTACAGTTCAATTAAGGGTGACGACATGATTCAAAATACTATAGACACCAGTTTATTTTTTACGGGACTCCGATCAGTTTATTTTTTATTTTATTTTTTTCTAAAGGAAGTACCCAAGGGTAACGCAAAGATGGCCAGGAGTCGGGGGTCGTCGGCCTTCCGGGGGGGAAACGACAGGGTTAGGACTAATTTCCCCCCCTTCCGGGGAGTCTCCGGAACCCCCGCTCTTTGTATTTGGGTGTCGCGTGGGTTCCTCCGCCCCTCCCCTTACGGGGTATGGAAACGCCCCCCCTCTGTCCCGCCGTTGCTCGAGCCCCTAATTTTTTTTTAAATTTACACGATGATTTCCAAAATATGTAATGGTTTTTCTTAAGTGTGGTACTTTACGACAGATTTCATTTTTAAAATTTTATTGATATATTAAATGTGATTTTTAAATAATTATTAAAAATTATTTCGAGCTTTTGAATTCATGTTCATCACATATTAATATATGATAATATAATATATATATATATAAGTTATAATTATATATATATAGTATATATATATTATATATATATTTATATATATATATATTATATTATATTATAAATATATATATTATATTAATTATATATATATATATATAATGATATATATATATATATATAGTATATCTATATATATATATTATATGTTTCAATAAATTATTTAATATTTAATAACGCTTCCTTAGATCCAATGTGCTAGCAAGCGCACCAAGAAATTGAAGAACTGGATGCCTTAATAAAAAGTAAATACGGCTATAGTGTTGAACTTTTTGTATTAGATAGATAAAGATTTTAATCAGTGTACGATACACAACCAAGACGTACGACGAGAATGAAGAAAGAGAAGATAAAAGAAAAAAAAAAAAGGAACAAAATAAAACTTTTTTATTAGTTTTTGAGCTCCACACCTCAACAAAAACTCGGCTTAGGATAGGGTAAGTAAAATGTTTCTAAAATAGTAGGGCGGTTAAAATTAGGGGATTTGCTGATATAAGAATTGTTGACTTCAAACCAAACGTTGAGCAAATAGTATATATATTATATATATATATATATATATATATATATATTATAGAATATATATATATATATATATATATATATATATATTATATAAATAGTATATATATATATATATTATATATAATATATAATATATATATAATATAATAATAAGTATAATATGGCGTATTGTGATAAGATGTTGACTCCAGGAACGAAAATCAATTAAAAATGTAACGTAATTTCAATGATTTGAGGTAAAATACGATTCAGTGAAAATACTGGATTTTTCAAATGTAATTTAATTAAAGAAGAAAAAAAGATAAAAAAAGCATTTGATATATATTATTTTGTGCTTCCACAAACCTATAGACTTATAAAAATGAATTTACTAGGCCGTGCTTAGGCTATTTATTTAAGTTTAAATTTGATGAATGTAAACGTAAAGTTTGTAGAAACACCTTGACAATTTAATAAACTGTAATTGATAATTTATATATCGTATGTTTTGATCCGGGTTGGGGCCTTCGGACCCCCCCCTCAGATTTCATCCCCCCCGTCCCCCGCCGAGCGCGGGTGCCCGCTCGCAAGCTCGCGGGTCCGGGGTGAGTTTTTTTTTTTAAATCAAAATACTCATAAATGTATTAATAATCGAAAATAAAATAATAAAAAGAAAGAAATAAAAAAAAAATATAAATTAAATTTTAAATAATATAATAATAAATAATAATTAATAAAATAATAATAATAAATAATAATAATATAATATAATAATAATAATTAATAATAATAATAATAATAATAATAATAATAATAAAAAATTTTGTATTTCTTGAAAAATAAACCAATCATTTAAGAATAATATTATTAATTATTGATAATTGATAATAGTATCCTAATAATAATAATAATTAATTAATTAATAATAACTATAATAATGAATAATAATAATAATAATAAAATCTTTGTTAATTCT
>JABUQX010088087.1:15000-17473 GCA_015478945.1 Trachelipus rathkii
CTGGCAGCCCACTCTGGCACCAGCCTAATACTCAAGAAACAAATAAACATCAAAGGTATTTTATTTACGGTGTTGGAACCACAAAGCATCAATTAGCGGTGGTGCGAAAATGACCCTTGTGGAGAGGTCAAAGGCGAATATCATGGTCAAAACAAGTTAAGACAGTCAAAAAAAGGCTAAGGCCCTAAAGGAAGGAAACAAAAATACGGGGGGGGTGGTCAAATGACCATGAATACAAGGGTCTGGTAAAAATTACCGGGGTTGCAAAAATGACCCCATGAATACAAAGGGTTGGTTGAAAATTCACCGTGGCAAAAAATGACCCATGGAAACAAAGTCGAAATTACCGTGTGCAAAAATTGACCCATGGAAACCAAAGGGTTGGTCGAAATACTGTGGCCAAAATGACCCATGGAAACCAAAGGGTACCTAAAATACCGTGGGCAAATTGGACCCATGAAACCAAAGGTTGCGAAATACAATGTCCAAACAAGGTAACGACATCAAAAATGGCTAAGCCCTAAAGGAATATCAAAAATTACCGTGGCAAAAAATGACCCGTCGAAAAAAATAGGGAGCGTAAAATAGGGGGTAATACTTACACACGGTGCTGACGCAAACCGTTTGCGAACCCTTCTCTCGAAGGGTTCTAAAAAGCAGGTCCGAAATAAAATGGGGTTGCAAAAAAATAGGTGCCAAAAAATTAGGTTCTCAAAAAAATAGGTTCTCAAAAAATTAGGGTCTCAAAAATAGGGTCTCAAAAAAATCTAGTGTTCTTCAAAAAAGACGGGCAAGAATGACCCCATGGGAAACCCAATTCGATAAAAAGGTCAAGCCAATAAGGTAAAGGTCAGGTAAAAATTCGAGCTTCAAAAAAGGTCAATGGAGGTAAAAATTGAGCCAAAAAAGTAAGGGGGGAAAAAAGACGGTGTCAATAGCTTTTGGTAAAAAAACGATCGGTCCATTGGCCTTCCTAAACGACTTATATATATACCCTCTTATTAATTGAGTGGAAAAATTTGCTGAAGAAAATTAGAGATAAATTTTATTATAATCTGTAATCTTAAATATTATTTTATATTATTCCATTAATTAATTAGTATTATTATTATTATTATTATATTTTTTATTATATTATAATTAAATAATTATATATTATTATAATTATTATATTAAAATGATCATATTATTATATATTAATTGAAGAATATTTCTCATATTACATTATAAAATAAAAAATATTATATTTGCAGATTTTGCAGACATTTCGTAACATATATAATTTTAACAAACGCCATACTATTAATGTAAATTAACACACAAAAAAAAAACCCTCCCTCACAGGCTCATATATATATATATATTTATAATAAGATATATAAGTATAATATTATATTATATATAGATAAAATATATATAAATATATATAATATATATATAGTATAGTATAATAATATATATAAATATATAAATATATATAAACATTATATATAAAATATATGAATACACTTATATAATTAATATAAATATATATATAAACTAATAATAAATAAATATATATATATAAGTATATATAATAGATAATATAATATATATATATTATATTATAATAAATATATATATAATAAACAAATCATCCTTTCTGCATACAAAACTATATATTGTAGATTATTTAACTGCACGTCTCTTCTGTAGTTGCTTTAAATTAAATATATAAATTTACTTTTTAATTAAACTAATTAGTAAATAATGTTTATGGTACGTTTTATTCAGTTGAATTTTCTTCTTGCAAAGACTTTAATAAATATGTATAAATATAATAATAATATATTAAAATATATATATATTATATATAAAAATATTTATAAGTATATATATATATACTGTATATATCTATATATATATATACTATATAATATAATATATTATATATATATCAGTGCTAGTTAAGTGAATAGGCTGGTAGGCAATTGCCTATCTATTTTTAAGGAGCAATTAATAATTAACAAACAAATAGCCAACTTAAAAAAAATGTAATAAAAAGTTTCCATAAAAAATAGTTGAGCGTTAAAAAAATATTAAACAAGAGTTGTGTAATGTACCGGCCTATCCACTGCTTAACTTTCCTAAGCACATCGGCGTAGCTGAAATAAAATAGCTATCTTTACTTCCAATGCATAAAGGAGATGCTCCATCCCCTTTCCACCGTGCCATATAATTAGTTTTTTTTTTTAATTTTCTTGGAATATGTTTTCACTGCAATAATTATAATTATTTAATTATTTGAGTTATTAAAATTAGATTTAAATGGAAGTTAGTGTTGACACTTGCTAAAAAAAACTTTAAGAAAAACAATATTATTCAGGCTTTAAGTGAATCACATAAAACGCTTATTATAAAACATAACGAAGAAGTTTGTGAACGAAAATCGCTCAGTATGAAGGAAGGCTAATAGACTCGTGTAATTTTTATT
>JABUQX010088088.1:0-2500 GCA_015478945.1 Trachelipus rathkii
AAATCTCCTAATCATGTTTTAGAGGAAATAAATATTGATCTCAATCTTGATCTTGATAACTTAGTACCTTCAGTAACAAGTTCAGATACATTGTCTGAAGGACTCTTAGAAGGTAATGGAGTACTTGTTCATCGAGATAATATCACTCTTACTGATGATGAGCACTTATCCATTGGAGCTATGAACCATTTAGGTAACCAATGTATGAATGAAGAAATGTCTAATGCAGATATAAGTGAAACGTCACCTGTAAATGAAATTTTGATGTTGGGCGTACAGTCTGAATCAGAAAATAATAAAAAACTGTCCAATATAGCCTCAGAAGCAAGTAGTGATAAAAATGATACACCTGGTGTATTCCAAAAATCAGCTAATGAGAACTCTATGTTAAATATAAGTGCGAATGTGATGCATGATGATTCGACAGCTGTAAATAAGCAGCTGACTTCGACAGTAGATGGGAATAAGAAATTAGTTAATAAAGAAGTGGTGTTGGATATACAGTCTGTATCAGAAAATAAGAGTGAATTGTCTAATAAAATCCCAGAAACAATTGGTGATAGAAATGATGCGTCTGACTTATTTAAAAAGTCCGATAATGTGAACTCTATATTTAATACAAATGAGAAGGTGATGCTTGATGATGACTCAAGTATGCGTGTTATCTTCTCCTCTATAATGATATATAATAAATCATATATATATAATATATACGGTATATATTAATTATATATAATATATATATATATATATATATATATATAATAATAATATATACTATAATAATGTGAGAGTATACACATACTCTAAATTACGTCCCATTTTTAATGGTGTATATTATCTTAATTTACTTTCATATCTTTACACACTCATCCTCCAGGTAAAATATTAGTACTGACAACCATTTATCCACATATCAATATATACATACTTAACGTCCACACTACCTCTTCTAGAGCATCTACAATGACAAAATCCTAATAACTTATCATCCCTATTATGTGGGGAGAATTTTGCCCGACACGTATGTTTCTGCGTGTCGTAGAAGGCGACCAAGGAAAGGTGGTAGTTGGGTTGGCTACCCACTACACTTATCTCTTGCCAGGATGCTGAATTGCATGCCTCGGAGAAGGTCGTAATCACCGTAAACGGCCTTCTATCTTTCGGCGAAATGATATGAATCGTATGGGACATGGAATGTCAGAGAGAGGAATAAATTGTTGAGGAGAAGAGGAGAGAGGTGATGGATTGTATTTAGAAAGGGCAGCAAATGCTGATTTGCTCGCTGTGACGAACAGAATGGAAGGAACGGTGAAAATGAGTCGGAAGTGGCTGTGAAATGGAAGTTGTGCTGCGGTGTGGAAGGAATGACGAGGGGGAGAAGGAGTTGAAATTTTGTGAGTGACAGTAGTGGTACAAAGAGCTATGATACGACTTTGTGTGAGCGAGTAAGCTAGAATTCCATATGGGTTAAATTTGAAGTATCGAAAAGGTCAAGGTAATGTGTGGTTGTGTGACCTATGGTCCATCTGAGGAATGTTAAAGAATACGATTTTCTGGGATAATTCTGTCGTGAATGATGTTTTTTGGATGGGGTGAGTAGGAGCTTCAAGATTGATTGTGATGGGGACCTAAATGGTTGGATAGGTGATCAGAAAAGGGATGGTAAAACAGGTGGTTTTAGGGTGTCGAGAGAAAATGAGAATGGTAGGAAGGGGATTGATTTTTGTGAGGAGAGAGGTATGTGGAAGTAGAGATGGTATCGAAGTGAAAAGTATAATTGATTTTGTGTTGGTGAAGAAGAGTTGAAGCATGTGTATGGTATGTTTAATCAAGTGAGGGGACATTAAACCTGGTTGGTCTGTAGTATGTATGTATTTCTTGAGTGTGTAAAATTCTTTGTGGTAGAGCTTAGATGAAAAGGAAGGTGATACGGAAGGAAGGGGTAGAATTAAGACGTGAGGTCAATTAAGTAAACCAAGAATAATAGGGATAGTATCTAAGAGCACTCGCAAGTAAATCAGTTGAATGTGAACAAGTTGAAACTGAACAAATCAGGGAGCAAATGAAGGAAGCAATGGTTAGCAGTGCAAAGGAAGTATGTGGATGTGCTAAAGTAGTAGGAAGTAAGAATGTTAACAGTGAGTGAGTGGAATGAAAGGTGATGCAATTGGTTAAAAGTAAGAAAAAGAAGCGTGGTTGAATGTACTAATAGCCAATGAGGAAGTGTCAAAAGAAAGATGTTTGGATTATATAAGGAGGAAAAGAATAAAAAAGGTGCATAGTGGGAGAAAAGAAAGGGTAAATGAACAGTTTGGACAGAGGATGAATGAGGACTTACAAAGCAATAGGAAGCTCTTCTGGAAGGAAGGCGTAAAGGTTAAAGAACGAGAAATTAAGGAAATTCCTTAAAATAATGAATAGGGTGGTGCTTTTGTAACTGATGAAATGGATGTTGAGGGAATGTGTGGAAAAAACACTTCGAAAAATCTGTATACAT
>JABUQX010088088.1:10000-57500 GCA_015478945.1 Trachelipus rathkii
TGATTAAATGGGTTCACATTTGAAATAATATTAAAAAAAATCTACTAAGTCTTTTATCTAACAAAAAAAAACCTTTCCCCAATTTCATAGGTTGCCATTATGAAAATAAAGCACATTTTCTAAACTTACCCGTTTTACCCACCGAAACCAGTTTTCCCCCATTTGACGGTATATATATATATATATATATCCCTATATTATATCCAAAAAATCTAGAACATGGGTATAATACCTATAGAAACATATAGATATATATATATATATATATAATATATACTCATATATATAATAATATATATAATCACACATGCACCAAAAAACTTTGAGATATATACGATATGAGCAAGAACCAAAATTAGAATGTAATGTTTTAACTTACCAGGTCCTTCTTCCTTAACCTTTTCTGTAAAAAAAATTATAAATATATTATATATATATAATATATATATATATATACTATTATATATATAGTTATATATTATATATATATATATAATATATATAGTAATATATTATATATATATATATATAAATATCAATGCAGATATTCATTGATATACCACAAAGAAAAATTGTGTTGGTTCTTTGGTCTAAACAAGGCTTGAGGACATTTCCAGTTGGCCTCTTGACTGCCCCTGAAGTGACATGACAGTTTCATCGGTAAAGCTATATATAATAATATAATATATAGGATATAATAACTATATATATATATAGTAATATATAATATACAATTATTGTATAATATATATATATATATATAGTATATATTATATATATATATATATATATATAATATAATATATATATATATATAATATATAGTGATTGAGTCGGTAAAGGAATGTTGCAGGTATACGAAAGTGAGTTTGGCGAGGCGGAAGAAAAGGGTGCATGATGGAGGATGAGCGGGTGTTGGTACGGGGGGTTAATGGTTGTTGGCCCACCCTGGGCCAGGGGATGAACCCTACACCTGACGATTTTACCATAGTGAGGGATCCGTCGCGGTCCCATGAAGCTCTAGGGTGGATTTTCTGATTAGCGACGAGTTTCTTACTAATTAATGAGGTACAGAGGGGGACGGTAGGAGCTTGTGGCTTTCTTTTCGATTCTTAATTGGTCATTTCTTCTTACCGGCTTTCTTACTTTTCCGATGCTTGTCACGCACCTTACTCCCAGTCCTGGACAGAAAAAAGGAGGATGAAGAAGAAGAAGATATATTATAATTATATAGTATAGTAATATATATATATAATATATATACATATATATATATATATATTATAATATTATATATAATAATATATTATATATAATCTTAATGTTTTGCCTCTCGCTCTCCTCCTACGAGAAACGGGCGACAAAGATATCCCAACACAACTGTTAGCCAGGCCCAGAAATCTGTTCTTGTGTTTGTTAGGTCAGAGAGGTCTACTGAGGGATATTTTGTGTCGTGATTTATTTTGGTTAGATACATCTTTGACAGTGGGGAAAGGGTGCATTATGAAATGTAAATTTATATTCCTGAAGGGGAAAGGTGGTGCCCAGAGCAGAAACGGGACAATAATACTCGTTATTGGCACTCGCAAAGTTTGTTCTAATAGAATGAGGCAAAATGTTTGTGGTAAAGAAAAAAAAAAAGGTAAAACTGAAAAGTTAAAGCAAAATGGCAAAAAAAAAAAAAAAAAAAAAAAAGGAAGCTACAAAAATTATTACATTTTAATTAAGAGAAAGAAATCTTCAAGTTCAACAAGAGTAGATTCCTCAAAATTCAAAAATATAATAACTATTTCTTTGGAAGTTTAAAGGTGTCAATTTCTAAAGGCAACATCTTTGTGAAGAACAGCCCAAGAAGTTGGTTAAACCAAGGTTTATGGATGTTAGATGTTATCTGAAGTAAAAATATGAAATGTATGTTTCCATTCCAGAAACATCTTGAAAATGAGTTCAAATTCAGAGGGATGCCCATTGAAGAATCTAATATTCAAAGGGAAATTCAAGTAGTATGAACAAGAGTTTGCAGCACCAAATCTACCAAAATCTCCTTTTCGAAGGTGATGGCCATTCCTGAAGAAGATTTGAAAAGATAGAACTGAAAAAAAGATAAGGTAATGGTAGGGAAAACCCAGAAGAAATAAAGTATTTTAATCATATAAGGCGAAGGATTAAAAGAAAAGGTTTAGTATGTTGATATTAATTGAAAGATAATCAGGGATACAAGTTGGGAGTTGTACCAACTATCCAAGTTGCTAGGGTGTTACTTCTTAGAAATCAGAAATACTAGGTTAATTCACACAATGTATATTCCGCATGAAATTAAAGCCATTTGAAGTGGTCAACAATGAATTCACTCACAATAATGATTTCATAGAAAAGAAAAATTGAGAGAAAATATATTTTTTCAGTTCGGTAATTCGAAGGATTATGGCGAGTTAGAATGTTGGAGTAAACTGCAAACATGAAAGATAGGGGTTATAAAGATCTATAATTTAACAGAGGAAAGCCGGTTCAAACCCCAGAGAATACATTCTCTTTCTTTTCCTAAAATTGGAAAGATATTAGAAAGCATAAATAGAAATTTGGAAAGACTAATACAACAAAAGAAATATCATCGGTATATATATATATATATATATATATATATATATATAATATCATATAATATATAATATATAATATAATTAATATATATATAATATTTTATTTTTTATAAAATTTGGCTCGACTTGGTCCTCTTTTCTTTTATCTTCTTTAAGATATGGTTTTATTTGTTCATCATTAATTTTATCTTTATATTTACCACAGTCTGTCTTGATTAGGTCCCATTAATTTTATCTTATTGTCTTTCATGAAGGCTGTTTTGACTATGTCACATTTGTTTTCTTCTTTGATAATGGTAAGAGTGGAATGAAATTCTGTCTCCTCACAATCTTCCCCAAATAAAGACAAAATATTGGAATTTACGCTTTTACCGGGAGACTTACTTGAACTTCCATAGCATTTTAATTCAGAGATTTGCTCCCGATTTGAATTTTTACACTCCTTTGATGCCAAATCTAAATTAGCTTTATTTTTAGTAAAGTCTTTTTTTTTCTTTTTATATTTATAAATTATTTTTAACAAAATGATTTACATCCATCATATTGCGGTTTCAAAGCAATATTAAATTATTAAAATATTTACTTTAAAATTATATATATATATATATATATATATATATATATATATATTATATATATATATACTATATATATATATAAAATTATATATATTAATATATAATATATATAATATAAACAATAAGTTCTTTAAAATAAGTTATAAAAAATTAAGCTCAATTTCTTCAGTAGATTAAAATTTAACTAATCTTGACTTACAAATGTGAACATGACTAAATGAATACCACGTGCTAGCTATCATCCAGAAGGGGTTACAATTATGGCCAAAAAACAAAAATACTTACTCTGAAGCCTCTGCTTTGATGTTGAACCTCTGAACATCTTTAATAGCTTCCCAAGGACTGTCACTTTCATTTTCATCTTTTGGTTTGCTTTTAACAACTGGCTTCGCTCTTCCTTCTTTGTCACTAAACGAATCTCCTCGTTCGGGTTTTCCTCCAAATGAATCTCCTCGTTCGGGTTTTCCTCCTCCTCTTCGGTTTTTATCAAAACCTCTGCCACCTCCGCCTCCTCTAACTCCTTGAGAATTAGGAAACCTTTGATTAGAATCATCACCCCAATTACTTGGTGGTCCATTATTACCCCAACTTTGAGGTCCTTGGTTATTTGGACCACCCATCCAACTTGGTGGACCTCTATTATTGTTCCATTGCCCAGGTCCATCATTCCAATTATCTTCATTAGATTTTTGGTTACCAAAGTTTTGATTAGAATTCCAATTTGGAGGTGGCCCATCATCATCATCATCATCTGGTTGATTTGGGTTAGCACCCCATCTCGATTTAAATGGTCCCCCACGACCCCTCCCACCTTCTCTTGGAGGGCCTCCACGACTGTGTCCACCTGGACTTAGCTGACTAGGGCCTCCTGGCCCACTTGGATGTCTCTGGTTAAATCCTGCTGGACTTCCTCGATTTGAGCCAGGACCACTTTGATTTGATCCTCCCGAGTTAAAAGAACCTGGTCCAGGGCCCATAGGTCCACCCTCGTCTGGATCCATTGGTCCACCATGTCCTGGACCCATAGGTCCACCATGTCGTGGACCCATTGATCCACCGAATCCTTGACCTGGACCCATTGGTCCACCTTGACCTTTACCCATTGGTCCACCATGACCTGGACCCATTGGTCCACCATGACCTGGACCCATTGGTCCACCTTGACCTGGACCCATTGGTCCACCTTGACCTGGACCCATTGGTCCACCTTGACCTGAACCTCTTGGTCCACCTTGACCTGGACCCATTGGTCCACCCTGACCTGGATCCATTGGTCCACCCTGACTAGGGCCCATTGGTCCATCTTGTCCTCGACCTCCAGGACCCCTTGGACCTACCAAAGGCCCTTTCTGAGAAGTATCACTGTTCGGACTTGGTCCCATATCTTCCTGATTTGATGGTGGACCACCACTCTGTTGATTTGGACCTGAATTCCACGAATAGTTACCACCCTGATTGGGACCACCACTGTTCCATCCAGAGCCTGTCTGTTGATTTTGACCAGGACCAGAATTTGATGATGGAGGACCTTGATTCCAGTCTTGTGGCTTTGATGATCCAGAACCGGGTTCATTAGAGCCCCAATTGGATGGCCCTTGATTTGTGTTCCAATTTTGATTGGGTCCCCAGTTTGAACTAGGTCCATTGCCTCCCCAATTAGGTCCTTGCTGAGAGCCAGTAGGTCCCCAATTTGATCCTTGGTTGGGACCCCAATTTTGTCCTTGATTCTGATTATTAGGAGGAACATTAGCACCAGAATTCCAATTGGGTCCAGAGTTGGAGAAATTAGATCCACCTTGATTTTGAGGACCTGAAGAAGAGTTCCCCTGTCCTTGGTTTTGATTTGGACCTCCAGAACTCCATGGTTGTCCTGACTGGTTTGGAGGTGTATTATTCGTCCAACCTTGACCTTGGTTAGGTCCTCCCCAATTCTGACCTTGATTTGGGGGAGCATTAGGACCCCAGCTTGATTGGTTTGAGTTATTTCCTTGATTAGGTCCATTTGGACCCCAAGCCTGACCTTGAGGACGTGCATTTGAACCCCAATTTTGATTTCCTCCATAGCTTCCCCATGACTGTCCTTGAGCAGAATTTGGGTTCCAGGATTGGTTAGGGGGAGGCTGACTAGTCAGTGACTGATTAGGAGGCTGATTTGGGGGAGGCTGATTTGGGGAGGTGATGTTGGGGGAGGGTTGACTTGGAGGAGTTGATTGGGGGAGGGTTGACTGGGGGAGGTTGGACTGGGGGAGGGTTGATTGGGGGGGATGACCTGGGGGAGGGTGGATTGGAGGAGGTTGTTGGACAGGAGGGATGACCTGGGGGTAGTTGACTTGGAGGAGGCTGATTAGGAGGTACCGGTGCTTGATTTGGGGGAGGCTGGCTTGGAGTTGCTTGTTGAAGTTGCGCAGTTCCATCAGTAGCATTTGATTAATATATATATAATTAATATATTATATATAATAAATATATATATATATTATATATATATATCTATATTTTTATAATAATATATCATAACCTTCTCCCCCAGGACTGGGGGTAAGGTGCGTGACATGCAGCGGAAACAGAAAAGTAGTGAATACGACAAGTCGAAAAAAGGCCAGCCTTACCGCCCTTTATACCTTTCTAGTGAGGACTCGTCGCAGTCAGAAAATCCACCCTAGCGCCTTCACGGACCGCGACGGACCCTCACATTGGCATCTCATCAATGTGGAAACAATAACTCCCAGCAAACCCCATTCACTCCTATTATGCACCTTTCTTCTCTTCCTCCAGGCATTCCTTTACGGACTCCAATCCACTTTTTCTTCTGCCTCCCAGCCTATCGTTTCCCAGCACTGTCAGTAGCATAAAAGATAAACAAACTGATTCAACTATCGAATCGCACATGACCAGGCCATGAAACATATTTTTATTGAAATCTTATTTGCCTCCTCATGAAAATCTAAATTCTTCCAACTACGTTCATTCCTTCATATTTATCAATTCTTCTCACACCTAACACGCCCTAAGATTGTCCATACTGAACACAATTGTACTTTAGTCTAACCTCTTATTCCAGACCTAGTCTCACTCACCATACATTAACAGGCACAAATATTAATCAATGTAAGACCCTAGCGCGCATATGATACTATATATACGTATTATATATATTATATTTATATATATATATTATATAGATGATATATATATATAATATATATATATATATTTTATATACTACACCAGTACTTCCATTTTCCCTAACACTGCGAGGCGTAAGGTGCGACGTGACATGCAATCGGAAATGAAAAGTAAAACATGAAGTCGATGGCAAAAAGCCAGACGTTACCGTACTCTACTACCTAGTTAGTGAGAATCGGCGCAGTCAGAAAAATCCACCTACGAGCTGCACGGCACTGCGCGGACCCTCACTCATGCAATATCCAATGTTTGGTTGACGTCTTGAGCAGTGAGCACACAGACCATACACTCTCACAAAACCTGCCATTTCTTCCTCCAGACATTCCTTTACTGACTCAAATTCATCCTTTCCACCATGACCAAACCATCTCATTCTTTCAATTATTCTTTCCTTAGTTCTCCCTTTCTTCACCAATAACTCATCTATACTGTTCATTCCTCACTTTTATCATTCTTTTCCACCTAACACGCAACTAGTAAATATATATATATATATATATATCATAATTATTATATCTTATTATATATATATATATAATATTATATATTATATATATATATGATAATATTATTTATATTATATATATATATATATATATATATAACCTTTAAAGCTTCAAGCTTTCCTTTCTTAATTTCAGCACGTTTCTGGAGAAGTTCATCTCTCCATTTGTTCCATGTTTCTTCATACCTGTAATAAAAGAAATACTAATGCTGATACTATTTAATAATAATAAGAAGAATAATAATAATAAGTTATAAATAATGTTATTACACAGATCTTTAAAATAGTAATGCAGAATGCCTTTCAATGCTTAACGTCTAGATTTTTTATGAAAACAACGTGATATGTCTGATAAGCTATCAATACAATATTAATTCCTTAATCTGTAAACTTTTAAATTTTTAACAATTCAGAACGAAATTGTTACTTATATAAATGTGGAACATTGCCAACAATTAAAAGTTACCCCACCCCATGTCATGATTTCATTCCGTAACAGCACTTCTAAATAGATGGGAGTGATTTCTTCTTCCTTCTTTGAAAACATGGTGTTCCTCAGGGTTTTCCTTTATTTCCTACTCTACTACTACTTTTCCTCAAAGCCTTTTCAGTTGCAATTGGAATTCAGTTTATTCTTATGCCAATGACAACTTCCATTTTTCCACTTATTTCAAACCTGTTTCCTCTTTTTGCATCTACTAGGGTTGCTTCTCGATTCAGGTTTTTGGAATCTATTTTTGTCAATCTAAATTGAATTTCCTGTTGGAGCAGCCTCTCTCAACTCTCTGAAATAAAATTAACAGCTTTCCATCTCCTTCAACGACTCTCCAGTCTCACTATGGAACAAACAAATTGTCTTGGAAACTTACTTCATATCACAACGATTGCTAAGACATCAAGGAAGCAAGTTCTGTTTAAACTACATAAGGATTTTATTTTATCCACCTCTAGTTTTCACATAAAGGGGACTGTAATGAGTATGTTTCTTAATCACTAATGAACTGTATGTATCTACTGTTATCTGTATATGGAGAATATTATACTACACACGTCACCCCAATCTCGAGAGGTTTAGGGAAGAGCGATCTAAAATCAAAATATTAGTAACACAAATAAAAATATATATCTACTTATATATAATATATATATACTAAATATACTATTATGATATATATATATATATTTATTAATATATATCTTTTATATAATTATAACTTTTGCGGGATGATTTTCTGTGTGTGACGATTGAAGAGGTGTGTAGTTGTAGGTTTGGCAGGGTGTGTTAAGGAGGGTTGAAAGTAAACGTGGATTAAGGTTATGGTTTTGATGTGAGTGAGGACACTCCTCATTGTGAAGTTTTGTTAGATAAGTGGCAGGCTGGAACAAGTGTCTGGTTTAATATTAAGGTATCTGTTGGATGAGAAGGAAGCTATGCAGAGTAGAAGGAAAGTTGGGTATGGCAGGAAGGTGGCTGATGCATAATCGTATGGCGTTGCATGAAGGACTAAGTCTTGGTGTCTAGCGTTTTACATGAGGTATATGATGTTTACTGTGTTATTGTATAGTAGTGAGACGTATGTCTGGTAAGACGTATAGATCTATAAGTTCATGTGTTGACAGATGGACATTGAGGGTTGCTAGTGTCTGAGAAGAATTGATAAGAGAGGAATGAACGTATTTAGGAGTGGATATGTTGGTGTGAAAAGAAAGGAGTAAATGGAGATATAATGAAAGTTATGTTGAGTTGTTTGTCATATGAAAGAATGAATGGATACGTCGGTGGCTTAAGGCGAATGTATGTGGCGGAGTTATGTGTTGGAAACCGACCGACGGGGAGAAGAGAAAATTGGATTGAGTCAGTAAACGAATGTTTGAAGGATGAAATGTGAGTTTGGTGAGGCGAGAGAAAGTGTATACAGGAGGAATGGCGGTGATGGGGGGTATGAGTTGTGCCACCTGGGCACGGCTGACCTTACATTGACGATCTCCGACCATAGTGAGGGTTCCTCGCTGTCCATTGAAGCTTTAGGGTGGATTTCTGACTTCGATGGGTTCCCACTAATTAATGGTACTGAGGGGGCGGTAGGCTGGGCTTTTTCGATGTGTCATGTTCTTCTACTGCTGTTCTTTTCATGCCCGTCGGCACCTTACTCCTTCTTAGAAACTAAGGCTGGAATATAGATATAATATATTAGTAATTTAAGAATTTTATAATTTTATAATATTTATGTAATCGATTTAGCTTTTTATCTTACGTTTTATAGGTTTATAAGACGTGTGATATTTTAACCTGATTTATCACGTTTGTCTGTTTTATTTTTTATTTTTTTGTCTGTTTGTTGTGGTTTTTGTATTGCATGCAAGATGCATGATTGCACCGGCGCGGCTACTATCGACCTTTGCTAACTTCCGTGGTGCAATCTCAACTTGGCATCCGTGGAATACCACTTCTCTAAACTCTATCCTAACACTTTTGTTCCTGTTGAGACTAAGATGGCTAGGAATCCACCACTAATCGTTAATAGTCCAATATAATTATTTCAGAATTCGCTAAAGGGTGGAGTATGTGCCTATTTAAACATAAAACTCCTGTAAACGTCTCGAGAATCTCGATGTTCCTAACTTCATGTTCTGTGTGCTTAAAATCTTTCTTCATCTACTACAGTAATTTGTGTTTCTCTATATGTCTCCAACGAAAGATTTTCACGCCTTTTTGAATACACTTACTATTCTCACGAGATGTTACATTCTTCTCATCAAATTATGAGTTCCCATTAGGATTTCAATGTACACAAACTGAACATGTTGGCGTTCTCTCTCTGATTTAGTGGGAGAGCGATCATTAGCATCTCACGATTGAGAACTAATTTCAAGAACCCACCACATTCGATCGGTCCAAAGCCAATTTGACACACTTGAACTATGTTTCCACTAGTCCTTCTGCTCTATAAAGACACACCTTCGCTTCTTTGTAAAATTGCCCATCAACCTATATCCTTATTTTACTAACTTCTCTCCAACGCTCATCCTGCCCTACCGCTTTTTTTCTGCACTTTGAGCTACGGGCCGATTGGGGGCCTTGCGCTGTGCTTATACGATAAATAATTGAGTGACTGATTTGTCTCTGTGACGCTTCAATTCTGCGAGTAAGTGGGAGCTGATCGTTGATGATGGCTAGATTTATTCTTTTCGACTAATCTTTCTCTCCTCATAAATCCATGGTTCGATCGTTGGCTTAGTTCGTCGGGCCATCAGGTAGAGAACAGTGCGTATCCGAGAGTGGAAAATTCTCTTCTCTATCACTTATTGCTAATTTTTTCTGCTGAAATCGTTGCAGGCGATTACTCTTCGCACGAGCAAAGCGGGCTGTTCAATAAGCGAGAAAGTGCGAACGCTAACTCCTTTGTTCTGCTTACTGACAAATTTTTGACTCTTGCCCAAACACATTCTCTAACATATTTGTAAACTTCTTTATCTCTTATTCGCTCTATGTTTCTGTTGTTAATTTCTCCATGAAAAGCAATCTCTCTGCCGTACCTATTTTCCTCTAACTTCAGACCACTGGACATTCTGTTTCACTAATTCCCCTTTTATTCTCATGGGATTTCCTATGCTTGCATGTGATTACATTCGATCGGTGCATGGCTCCTGAAATCTCGAACGTTAGGAAGGGGGTTGGCCCGGATGGCATTCTCCCGAGTTTGAGGAAGTGTGGTTCCTGCTATCCGCCCTCGTTTCACTAGTATTCTCTATGCTCAATACTAGCACTTTCCCTCGTGTTGGAAGCACGCACATGTCCAACCTATTCGAAAAAGGAAGCGCTCTGATCTTCTAACTATCGCCTATAGCTTTCATACTTATTCATATCAGATTTTGAAACTCTTCTAACTTAATTTCTTAGATCATCTATTCATTTCTTTTTCCGGATCGCCAGTACGCTTTCGGCGCTCGAGGTCTAATGGCGATCATCTTTCCTATCTTACTGATTTATGGTTTCGCGCTCTTAGGACCTACTGGTAGACTTGACGGTGGTGGCGCTAAATATCCAAGATTTGACCGGGTTTGGCACCCGTCACTGCTCTCCCCTCCTTTGGTTTCCTCCTTTTCTCTTGCCTTACTTATGTCTAGCTTCTTTCAAATCGATCAATCAGCTGTTTTTGATGGGGGCGACTTCTTTCTTCCTTTTCTATCAATCGTGGGTTCCTCAGGGTCTGTCTATCTCACTTCTTTATCATATTTCATTATGAAATTTCTACCTGCACTTCTAACTCTTACTTATCAGGTATGCCGATGACTCGACTTCTTCTTAAACTAATTCCAATTTGCTCCTTCTATTTACTTCTAGAATTTGACCTCTCGTCTTATTTCCGATTCTATTCTCGCTGATCTGAGAAGAATTTCCGGGGTGGGTCGTCTGAACCTATTTGTAAAATTTCAATTCTTTAAAAATCACATTCTAAAAATCCTCTACTAGCATCCTTCTATTTCCTCTCTTGCGACGGTGTTCTTCGTCTTCTCCTGTCGCATTCATAAACTCCTTGGCCTACATAAACAAAAAGAATGTCTTGGAAACCTCTCAACATCACAACGGTTGCTAAGCCGGCCTCAAAGAAGCTGGGGAGTTCTGTTTAGACGCGAGACTTTTTTTCCTAACCTCACAGTTTACTCCGTTATACAAAGGGGCCTCATCGCCATTGTATGGTACTGCTCTATTTGGGAGCTCAGGTTTCACCGGCTTTTGGATAGGGTCGAGTCAAAGCAAAAAGGCTTATAAACTTACCTGTTCTGTTCTAGTTCACTTGACTCTATCTTTATGCGCGCGATGTTAGGTGCTTTATCATCTTTCTATAGTCCGTAGCGGAAGTGCTCGAGGACTTTCCACTCGCGTGCCACCACCCTTAAGACGCCTCGTAGCACAAGGGTGCTGTGTCTGCACATGATTTTGTGTTGATTCCACAACTCCAGACTAGTTCCGCTGCGGTCCTCCTTCTTCCTGACCTCTGTTCTGGTGATATTCTTTCCCTTCTGATGTTGCTACGATCAACTACTTTACATGCCTTCATTTTATTGCCTTTGAGTTTGTGTTATTGAATTTTTGTTGTTTTTAAACCCCTCCTTGAATAGATTCCTGCCCGCAGAGGTGGTAACCCGTAAAAAAAAAAAAAAAAAAAAAAAAAAAAAAAAAAAAAATTATAATTATATATATATATATATATATATTTATATAATATTATATAATATATAATAATATATAATATATTATTATATATTCTTATTATTTATATATATTATTAGAATATGAATATTTAAGTGCTTTGAGTGATTGATGGATTGAGGGGGAGTGTTGGAAGAACACTTCGAAATCTGCACAATAAATTAGATATGAGGTGTTAGTGAAGTGTAGTGGGTTGATGTCAGAAGAATAGTATTTTGGAGTTTTATAGTAAGAGGGGCTAAATGGGTTTTAGCGTGGAAGGTTGAGTGTTATGCTGCAGGTATAATGAATACACATGGTGAGATGAATAAGCGATGGCGAGATGGTGATTGATTGGATTTTGGAGTTGTGTATAAGGTTATGGGGTATTAGTTCAGATAACTCACGGATGTCCTAATATAAGGTAGGTGAGAAAAGTATAAATGGCTGTTGGCTGAGTACTTTTTGAGTGTGTAGGGCAGGATATGCTTGCCTTTTGGTCGAAAAGAGTGCGTCGAGTGACTGAAGGACTGTTGTGAAGAAACAAGTGCGTTTAGGAGTGGTTAAGGATGTGTGGATATCATTTATTCTTCTAAAACAAATGATTGAGAAATGAGGGAGAGAGAATATTATTAATTTAGGTTTTATGTGTCTGCAAGGGTACTACGATTAGAGTTAATGGAAGTTTATGCACGGTATTAGTGATATATGGTGTTTGGTGTAGGCTTCTGAGAATGGAATCAAAATGATGGTATGACGATGTGAGGTGTGTAAGAAATTGTGTAATAGGTGATTGTTAGGATTTATAGCGGAGTGGCGGTTGTGTTATGTTCCTTGGTTAATATAAATTATGAAAATATAAGAATGGGTTATGAGATTCGACAGGTGGGAGATGCAGGATGTGTTAAATGATGGAGAATGAGATGGTGGAGGGTGCCCTACCTTTATATGCGGATGATTGGGGTAAATGAGAGGTTAAATGAAAGTATGTTAGAGATGGTTTGTCATGTGGAAAGATGAATGATAGCCGGGTTTAGCGGATGTATAGTGTGAGTTCGCTGGGAAGCTGGGAGACCGAATAGAAAGTGGATCGAGTCGTATGACGAATGTTGAGGAGAGAATGTGGTTTTGCAGAGGCGAGATAAGTTGCCTGTAGGAGAGAATGCACGGTTTTTGTATGGGGATTGGTTGTTGCCACTGGCATGGGTTGAACCCTAATTGAACGATTTCATTAGTGAGCCGTCGCAGATCGTCATTGATGCTCTAGGTGGATTATCTGTCTGTGACGAGCTATCACTAATTAATGGTACAGAGGAGTAAGGCTGGGCTTCTTTTCGACGTTTGTCATGTTCGCCTTAATACTTTCTTTCGATGCTTGTGACAGACCTTACCCCAATTTGGGCAAAGAGGAAGGTGAAGAAAGAAAGAAAGACAAGAAAGAAAATAGATTATATATAATTAATATACTATTATTAATTATATATATAAATATATGTATATATTATATTATATATATATATAATATATATTATTATAATATATTATATTAATATAGATAATCAGGAACTTACTTAGTGAGGGCTGCTTTATCAGGGTGGTCTTTGTTTTCTTCTTTCCATTTCTCAAACTGCTCCTCCCAAGTTTTAAATTGACGATCAAATTCTATAAGATCTGGGTCTTTCTATTAGTAAATAATAAATATTGAATTAACAACAAAATATGTAATACATACAAATAAATATTCATTTTTATTTAAATTTTTTAAGTAAGCCAGAATTTGTAATTAATAACTTTTAAAACTTATAAATCAAGATTTATCTTCAAAATTGTTCAAAAACTATTTTTAAAAGTTATGAAATATTAATAAATTTAGAAAAGCATTCTTTTTAACATTTATTTTAATATCTGAAAAAAGAAAGAAAAATACATGAGAAAACAAATATAAAAATTGTCTGAAATGAAAAAAATATAATAATTAATAACAAATATCCCATATTTCCCTATTTTCAGTCAGGAAAAACTAGAAAAAAAAAACAAAAGTTACTACTAACCATTCTCATCATTCATAATCTTTAAGTTTTAATTACAATAAATGTTCAGTTTTTGTAAAGTAATATTTTTCCTTAATGGAAATAAAATGTTATGAGTGGTTTGTGTTATATTTCAAGGCACACACAAAAATTTACTGTACAAATCTCCCATATCCTATATATGTAATCACCTAGATTCTACTTCTACCATATTCAACATTCCATATCCAAAATGAAAACTAATTATGTGCCAAAAACTATTTAATTTTAATGATTATGATGTAAACTATCTTAAAACCATCATATTTAGTGACAGGGCACATTTCATACTTATAAAGCAACCAATAGCATCATTTGTAAAATCTACTAAATAATCCATACATCATTCAATCAAAATGTTACACAACCAAGTGAATATTTAATCTGGATGATCTAAAAGTTCTCCAATTTATTGGTCTTAATTAATTTTAAAGAATGACATCATAATAGTGTTTTGTTCTTATATGTGTTACTTCTTTTTATTGTTGCTGTATTTTTTAAAATTAAAATTTTATTTCAAACCATTGTCTTTCAACAAAGAGGAGCTATACATTTACACACCGTCATTGAGACTATCACTAACATTTTCTTTACATGTTCAAAACATGCATTAGAATCCCCCCAGCAAAAAATCTTTATTTTCCAATAAGGTCATTGTTAAATTTGTTAAAATCAACTGAATTGCAGTTACTGCAATATATTAATGAAAATTATAAAATGAGAGATTGAAAATGTGGTTAATAGTCTCAATGGGGAATATGCATCTTAAAAGTCGTTTAAAAAAAGTTTTTTTCGGCTTTGTGAAGTGCCCAAATGGTAATTGGCAATGGATAATTATCATTCTCAATCGCGGTTTGAATACTTTCTTTACTTTCCTGTAAAATCTTCATTTGTTAATAAAATCAACTGCAGTTATCGCAATTATTTATAAGTTACCAGGTAAGGAAACTGAAAATGTGGCGAGTCCCAATAGGACCTTTACATCTTAAAAGTTTGGCTTGGAACAAAGTTTTCTGACTTCCTTGACTGGCAGAATGGTCAGGGAAATGAATTGTCATTCTCATTTGCAACATGTGTTGCTTCAAATCCCAGCATAGACACTTTTTTTCCTTTCTCATATATATATATATATATATATAATATATATATATATATAATATATAATTAATATAAATATATAATATATATATATATATATATATATATATATATATATATATATATATATATATATATATGCCCTCTGATTTCTTTTCCAGCCGTTCTTTAGCAGCTGTTGTAAAGGACCACCATACCCTTTGAATCTATTAATAGGGGTATTTTAGTTTTCATAAAAGATGTCCTCTCTATCACTTCATCACCTATCCACTCCTATGCAGACAACTCCACCTTTTATTTGTTAACAGCAATTAACTCAGGTTTTTTTTATTTTTTAAAATTTCTAACTAGGAAATGCAAAACATGGATCATTTTCAATTTCTAAAAAAAAAAACTCAGTTCCTTCATCTTTTACTAAACATAATATTCCACACAGCTATAAAAAAACAAAACAAGAAAAAAAAAACATCAAAACCTTTGTCTATCTTTAATATTCTTGATATTTCTTGAAAGGATTATGTAATTTCTCCTTCCAAATAAACTCCCAAGAGGTTCTGGGGTGCTTTCAAAATTTCACACCACCCCAATTACTTTCTCTTTATAGTGGTGCCATTCACACCTGTATGGAGCTATGCCCAATATCTGGGGTTATTCCACTATCAACTCTCCTTGAAAATATGCAGATTAGGGCTTTTCCTCTAACTCTTCCACTTTCTCCCCCCTAGTCTCTTTTCTGCCCATCAAATTGCTACGTAACTCTCTTTATACCATGGCTATTGCAATGGACACTGCCCTTCTGAATGCCAGTTACCTACCTTCTCTATTGAGGACTCCTGCATAATATCTTTCTACACAGTCTTATCCTTTCTCTATCCAACTCAGACCCAGATGTAGATACTCCCGTTATCTATTTTCCACAACTTTCTGATCTTAATTTTCCCCTCTGAATTTTCCCCAACTGGTGGAATTTGGTAGGGCTTTGACCTTTACTACCCCCAACATATATTTATATATATATATATATATATATATATATATGAATATATAATCATAATATTATATACTGTAGAAATAAATTACTTTATATATAATATAATAGTATATATATATATATATATAAAATTTAATTTAAAAATGTAAAAAATTATTTTTGTATAAGCAAAAAATATCAGATTCAATAATTTAAATATTTTTATTGCAATGGGATTTTGCAAGAACTTGCAGTTGGATTCGGACTTGGACTGACTCTGATCTGGCATAAATATTTGAATTTGGACTAAACTTAAAACCTGGACTCAACGTACGCCATTTAGGCCTACATAAAATATTCAGCAATGGTAAAATTTGCAACTCATTTCCTCTATTTTCCCAACTCCCTTTGACTTAGAATCAGTCCATATAAAGTGGTTCACAAAAAAAAGGTTGCCAAGTGCCAGCCCATTCTTAATAATTTACATTTAATATGCTGTTAATCTTTCTATATTGACAATTCAACATTATTTTTTCGTTTATTATATTTTTTGTACCTTTGGGTAGATTATTTTTTGGCATTTATAGGAGTTAGCTTTAAACTTCATTATTTCATCTCTGGTAATTCCTAAGACAAATTCTAAAATATTGTCATGATGTTTAGTAAATTGTAAAGTATAATTTTGTTAATTAAACTTTACTTGCAAAAATATTCCTTCAACATAAATATTTATGTTCAAAGTTTTGTATCAAAGTCCCAGAAATTGTCATTTTTGGGGCAGTTTTTGGGGGGGGGGGAAAGGCCAATTATTTAAGGTTTGAAATTTTGTGAGGTTATATCTTTAGAAATGGTTTGTATTATATATATATATATAATATATATATTAGTGAAATTTTTATCCTTTGAACTTTCTCAAGGAGCAACTGTCAAATTATTTTAAACTATGAGCATAAATATTTACAAAGATGTTTGTTGTTTAGGTATTTCTTGACTTTCGTAGAACATACCGTAATTATATCCCCTGTTAAAGTTTGTACTACCTTATTTATTTATCAGTGGAATTGTTAAGTAAAAATGTATCTATGTTTTAAATAAAATTACTCCAAAGAGCTACAAGTTGTAAAAAAAATTTATATCACTATGGGCTAATTACCTTTTAATACATATTTTTATGGGGGATTATAGTATTAGTTGTTTTAAATTGTAAACAATCACTACATGGTATTAATAATGACCCTAATCTATGATCATGATAGTACCACTGAAAAATGTCCTACGAGAGATAAGTCCTTCAGGGAGGTTTAGATTAGGAAAATTTGGGAAAGTTAAATTTGAACATAACATTAATTTTCATTGAATCCAAATTTTTTAAAGAAGATACACATAGTAGATTATTTACAATAATGTGTGAATTTCAAATTTTATATATTTGTCTAACAGAGATATTGAGCTCTAAACCTGGCAAATTTTTCAAAATATCATTTTTCTACACCATATAGAAAAAAAAAGTAAAAAGATTTTATTAAGTTCCAATTACTTTTTTTTTTTTTTTTAACTATTAACTGTATATTGTATAGCTTCCTTAAAGAGTTTCCAACTTTTAAATAAATCGACTTCCATCCTAAAGAAAAAAAAAAATGCCCAAAATTTAAACGTCCGTGATTATGATACAAAACTGACAAATTTTACAAGCAGCAAAGTTTATTTACCAAAATTCTACCCTACAATACTTATTACAATATATGAGAATTTGTCCAAAGAATTACCAGAGCTGATATATTAAAGTTTAAAGCTAACCCCTATAAATTCCCCCCCCCCAAAAAGAAGTGACCTACATAAATGGACACCTTGTTTAAGACAGAGTGAATTAAAATTTTGTTGTGGTTTTGAACTCTCAACATATAAGGTTAACAGTATACAAAATATAAATTATTTTGGAAATGGTAGAGCAGCTAGTGTTGGGCTACTTCATTTGGGTTGAACCCTTACACATTTTCAGAAGAAGCGTATCTAAAAATGTTTGCCCTGATCTTTTCCTGTCAGAGTTTTTATTTATATATATATATATATATATATATATATAGATTATATAATATATATATATAATATAGTATATAGTATATATATATATATATACTATATATATATATATAATCTTTTTCTTGAGTGCATGTACAGTCATATCTCAGCTCACTAAGAAGTTGCCAGACCAGCCGTTTAACCAAAACCCAGATAGATTTGCCTAGAACAAACCTAGAAGACATAAGTATACTTAAGACTATGAAAATGCCTATTTCAGAAAGGAAACGGAAGACAGTGGGACTATTAAATTAGCGACTCTGATGAGAATACTAGTTTGTAGCGATGGTGGTCCAAGTTCTGACAATCTTACCAATGAACTCTGAAACCCTGGCGATCAGCCAAAGCCACCTTGGCTTCCCAGTTGGCAGTTTCATGACACTATTGGTAAAATACTTTATATATAATATATATAATAATATATACTTATATATTTAATATATATTATATAATATAAATATATATATATAATTATATTACTAATAATAATATATACCTAAATAATATAACTATATATATATATATATATATATATATATATATATATATATATATATATATATATATATATATATATATAATACAAAAAATATATAAAAATATAATATAATACTATTATATAATATATAGACAACACAACCACGTGTCAAAGTAATAATAAAACCCCCTTAAAAATCATTGTTGAAAATTTATTTAAAAACAAAAAAAAATTATTGGGAAAAATTTAAGTAACTTCAATATTTTATTATTAAACACCTAGGGAATACTGCACTAACCAACTGCACCAAATATTTAATATCTCCATCCAGTTTAAACTCTATTACCCCATTAGGAAAAAAGCAATCAGAATACCAACACTAAAAACCAAGTAAAGCATATCCCTAAAAAACCCCTTCTACTGTCCTATATCACTTATCAACATTACATAAACTCCTCAAAAAACTCCTGATCAAAATTACACTTCACATTCCCAAACAAAATTCCAACCACAACTGCACTCGTAAAAACCATCAAACCCATAACAAATGGCCTAAACTCCACACCTACACACAAAACAATACTCATAGCAATTGACATCAACAAAGCCTTCAACACAGTTCCAAAACACAACCTAATCCACAAAATAAACTCTCAACATCCCCAAAAATCTCAAAAAATGGATATCTAACTTCCTATCAGTTAGAACAGCCCAAACTCGAATCAACAATAAATCTTGCACAGTTATCTTCAATAATGGAGTACCCACCCCAAGGAGCAATCCTTTCCCCGCATACTTTTCAACCTATTCACAGCCGATCTCCCACAACCTATGTAGATGACATCACCATCGCCACTACGCATCAGTATCTAAACACTGCCACAAACCTGACAACAATATTATATTAATCTAATCCTAACATGGCTAACCAACAACAGAATGTCTGCCTCACCAAACAAATCATCAATTACCCTACTCACTACGGACCGACAACTCAGAACCTTACACCCCCAAATCTACCTACACAACACTGCAATTCCACTAAACAAAACTCCCAAAATCTAAGCAACACCACTCTACACATTTAAATTTCACAAAACACAGACAACAAAAAACTAAATATATTAAGAATCTAGTCAATACTGATATCACTAACAAATAAATCATCACTACAATCTACAAACAATTTATCAATCAGATACTAAATTATGCCTCTCCCATATGGCATCCACTAATGACTAAGAATAACATGAAAAAATTACAAAAACACAAAATGAGGCCCAAAGAATAATAACAGGATGCCCCTCCACATCTCAACAACATCTACACAAAGAAACAAAAATTCTACCCATAGACAAACACTTAGAAATGAAATGATAGGCACACAATTCTTTATCAAAACCCACAACACCCTTGTCACACTGCACTCTAATCCTACCTATATCACAGACTTAAACAACCTCCCTCATCTCCAGCACTACTCTATAAATAAATCCTAAACAATATTCCACCTCCTCAAAACAACACAACATATGCCAAACATATCCACACACTAAAACTGAAAACTACCTACGAAACAGACCACCTAACAATATATTAAATGAACATAACTTGAAATAGCTCCAGAATTAAATTTTCTTCCAAGAACCATTCAATCATCCCTGGACAAACTAAGATGTGGCCACCATCAAAACCTACAACACTATAAACACAGATTCAAATCTAACCAAGCCACAACAAAACATTTTGGTCCAAGTTGTGCCTGTCCCGAAACTATCTCTCACTTCCTTCTAATCTGTCATTTTAACTACCCAGAGGAATCTGAGACATCTCAGCCCTGGAAGATCTATGGAGACAGTATGGTGGCCAGGGGGTGAGAAAGTAAATTTATATATATATAATAATAATATATATATATATATAATATATATATAATATATAAATATATAATATACTATAATAAATAGTATATGATATATATATAGATATATATGACCGTATATATATATAATATAATATATATAATATATATATATAATATATATATATATATATATATATATATATGATTATTTTTTATTTATTTCAAGTTATGTGATAAAGAGAACCTGAATGACAATTCCAATTTACATGGGTCAAATAACAATTTTGTTTGATACAGTGTGCGAGTCGAATAAGTTACTTTATATTTGTGATGGTGAATTCATTTTCGTTTAATATTTATTTTTGTGTTGTGTAAAATTGTGTTATAACGTTTTATATTTTCATTTCAATGTATTTGAATTGAAAAGTATTGTATTACTTTACTTGTAATTGACTAAGAATTGTAACAAATTGAATTGAACAATTATGCAATGAGTATTGGATAGTGAAGAATAAGTAGTGATCCTGTGATGGCAAAAACTGTTGTTGTGCGAACATTTGGAATTTGTCGAACGCATCAAATTAAGTATAGTAACTATTAAAAGAGCAATTTAAGTTACAGGAGGTGCACTTACATGATATCATGTAAATAGGAGAGACTTTGCTAATGTAATTTATTCGACAAATATATTAGAATTTCATATAGTAATAATAGTTAGAGAATTCATAACTAATTAAGTAAAGCATTATTTGATTTTCTTCAAGAGGCATCAGTTCGACAACAATCTAATTGTAACCAAGTATTATTTGTATGTGTCTTTGTAGTAAGTAGGTAGCAGAGTATCATTATTAAGTGCTTTGTCTATCATTGATTTTTATCAATAATATATATATATATATATTATATATATATATATTATAATATATAAATATATAAATATATATATATATATATATATATATATATTAATATATAATATATATATATATATATATATATATATATAAAATTGCATTATATGCAATATAATATTGTATTGATAAAATACCCATAAAGTATTTCACCCTGCTGGGATTCAAACCTGGACCCTAGCAGATGAATGTGCAGGTGTTTGACCACCAGACCACGATAAATTAAAAGGAAACTTGCTACTTTTCCTCTGAAAGCAATTGAAGACTTCCCAGAAGGAGTGAGGCATTTCTAGACCATCTAACCTCCGGCAGGCCTCCCTGTTCCCTGATGGAGGTTAGATATCCTAGACGCCTTCACCCTTCGGGAAAGCCTTAGATGTTTATTGTTCAGAGGAAAGTGGCAGTTCCTTTAAGTTCATCGGTTTGGTTCAAACACCTGCACATTCATCTGCTAGGGTCCAGGTTTGAATCCCAGAAGAGTGAAATACTTAATGGGTATTTTATCAATACAATATTATATTGCAAGTGAAATACTTTAGGGGTGTTTTATTAATACATTATAATATTGCGTTTATTGCAATTTATTTTCTGTACCATCTGGTCCCAGTATTCCTGAGTATTTCCAAACCTTGCGCAGTTACCTGTTTGCCCAGGCTCGAGTTGAAACAGGGAGCCTCCGGAGTTAACCTGTCGCTTAGACATTCCTCACTCCTTCTGGGAAGCCTTAGATTGCGTACAAGAGGAAAATGCAGGTTCCTTTTCAGTTCACTTTGTCTGATTGCCAAACACCTGCACATCAGTGCTAGCGTCCAAACTTCGAATTCCAGCAGTGTAAAATATTCACGGTGTGTTTATCAAAAAAAAAAAAAACCAATACTAATATATAATAGATATATATATAATAATACTATATAATATACTATTATATATAAAGATATAAAATATATACTAACATATATCCCATCTATGACCTTTACATATTCAGATCCAGAAAAATAAGGCAATTCATGATTCTGAATGTTCATCCAATCAATAATATAAATAAGTAATATTTATGAATTAATAATTTTTTTATTTCAAAATGTTTTCTGCAGTTTTTATTTAGTATGCCTAAAGAGTGAAACATTAAACAAAAACCTAAATTAACTTTTTTTAAATGTAATAAATTATAATTAGATTTAATTTTGACAAAGAAAAATCTTCCTAACTTATTAAATTAACAGGAATGAGATTTTTAATGAAATCAGGTTGTTGTGAGTGTCAGGGTTGTGGAGTTGGAGTCGGGGAGTCGGTAGTTTTGAAGATGAGTGCCATCGATGTCAAGCAATTTGAAAAGGTGGAGAACGGAAGTCAAGTAATTTTGAGAGTTGATCAGGTAATTCCAAAAGAGGTGGAATCAGAGTCGGCAATTTTGTAAAGGGTCGGAGTCGGCAATTTTGAAGAGGGTGGAGTCAGAGTCGGAAAATTTTTGAACTGACTCCACAACCCTGGTGAGTGTAAAGATCAAATGCTAATATTAATAGTAATCTGAAGGTATCAATATTTTATACAATAGGTATGTACAGCTATATATTAAAACATGTAAATAGATACGCTTCTAACCATGGGTTGAAGTTATAATGTCTTTTGGATGAAGATTAATAATTAGAAATAATGATTCTTTGGTTTTTAAGTTATGCAGCAAGGAAAACTCAAAGATCTAATTCTTCCAAAATGTTCAATGCAAATAAAATATTTCCATTCCTCTCCTTTAAGAAATATATAGTTCCGCATTCTCACACATGAGGCAACTTTGTTTCACTGCTGTAAAATTGCAGTATAACCGGCAAATTAAAAGTACTGTCTATGTCATAAAATAAATGAAACTTATAACATTTTAAGGATTATATCATGACATGAAAAGGCAAATGTAGTTTATGCTTAGTAATATTTTTTCAATGATTATATAGTAGAAGTTATAGTAATCATAAAAAATATTTATAGATCGAGAAAGGTTTTATTGAGGTTATTTATAATAAATTAGTAATCATTTTAAAAGATACATGTAAGTTATGATGAGGATTTAATATTTTATCAAGGGTTTTATAGTAAAGAAATTAGAGGAATAACTAAAGAGAAAATATAATATTTAGTAATATAACTATACAAAGATAAATATAGGTTATACTCTCAGTACTTAATAAAAGGTTAAGATGTAAAAGAAATTCCTTAATTAAAAAGATATATAGTGTATTTATTTCACTGGTTTAAGTTAACTTTTTATATTAGTTTTGCTTATTGTATATATGCCAAACTGTTTCATCACACTCCTGACACTATTGCAATTACAACACACTGCTCTTCTGAGCACTCATTGATTACCTCCTTCATTAAGGCGGTTCAGCGACAATCTCATTTTCTCCATCCAACCCTCTAATTCTAGACTTATTTTCTATGATCATTCTTTCCATTACTCTGGTATAAAGTCTGCAATGATCTTCATTTTTCTATTTTCCTCTTTGCCTTTTCTTTTAATACACATTAAAACGCCATGAATCTGGACATGTCAGCCTTTGTTTGATTTGATCCATTCAACTCTAATGAGTGATTTCCAGACTCGCCTTTTTCCAACAGAGATTATATATATTATAATAGTTATATATATATATATATATATATATAATCATATATATAATATATATATATATATATATATATATATCACCCTATATATATATATATATATATAGTATATGTGAATGGTTAGTCAGTGTTAAGTATGTTATTAGCTGCGAGTGTGTGGGAAACGATCCGCGCCGCTGAATCGAAGAATAAGTGGATGAGTCGCGTTAAACGAATGTTAAGAAGAAATGGAGTGGTAGAGCCGAGAAAAAAATCATGTATAACAGGATGAATGGCGGCGGTTTGTGAGGGTATGTGTGGCCCCACCTCGCAAGCATGAACCCTACATTACGATCTGACCATAGTGAGGCTCCACGTGTCCCAGAAGCTCTAGGTGATTTTTTGACTGTGACGAGTTCTCACAATTAATTACAAGGCGTAATGCACTGCGGCCTCTTTCACTTGTCATACCTTCTACTGCTTTCTTTCCGAGCATGCTACGCACCTACTCCCAATCTTGCGGAAACAAAAAGCGAAAAGAAGGAGAGTACTATATATATTATATATATATAAAATATTATATATATATAATATATAATAGATATATATATATAATATATATTAATATATATATATAGTATATATATATTATATATATATATTAAAATGGCTATATCAGATTTACTACAGAAACTGCAGGTCCCTAACAAATTTGATACCATATTGCCATATTGTTAAATACATAAACTTCCTTTTCTATATAAATCTTAAAATGTGACTGACAAACTTGTAATAAATATTTTTAATGGATGTCAATAACCAAATTTTATTTATTTATTTACAGTTCTATAACAAACTAACAGCTAATGATAGAAAAAAATTAAGATAAATTTTATTAGTGAAAACTTTACGTAGTATATTTTTTATTATATATTATGCTATTTTTATAGTGGGTGCATGTTCTGACCATGGATGGGGAGTCAGAGTTGGGAATTATTGGTTTGTTTTGACTCTTAAGACTGCAAAAATATTTTCCTTTCTAAAATATAAAATTTAAACATTTAATTCAATTTTAATAAGAAAATAATATGTTGCTATTGTTAATAACAATAAAACTGCAGCTATAAATATAATCTCAAATCTAAAATATTTCAGATTTTTAGTTATTTAACCATGTGGTTAGAGGATCAAAAAGCTATAAAACCTTGAAATATTTATAGTTATTGAACAAAATTCATCTGTGCTTACCAAAGCTTTTGATACAATAGATCATGATATACTTCTGAGCAAAATCTATAAGATAGGAATTCAGGGATACACACTACAATGGCTTAAAACATATCTAGGAGAGAGAGAGAGATCACAGTATGGTAAATTAGGTGAAATATGCTCAGAAAAACTTCAAAAACTTGCAGTGATCCACTTGTAAGGATCAATACTTGGCCCTTTATTATTTACACTATATACCAATAACATGTTTAATTTACATTATTCTCTCACGGTTACATATGCTAATGGCATCTGTGAATTACTGACAGGGTTATATTTTAGTAGGGCATGTAAAGGCAAAAACCACACTTGAGATAAAAAGAAAAAATACATTTCCAAGGAACACTGTTGTGGCTGCAACTATATAAACTTGTTCATATTATTATTATTATTGTAATAATTAATGAAATTGAAATTGTAATTTGAAATAGTAGTTGTAATTATGGTGAAAGTGTTAATTGTGGTTATGTTTACCATTATTATTATTGATGTTGATAATTTTATTATTATTATTATTATTACTACTACTATTATTATGACAACTTAGTATTATTTTGATCATGATAGTCACTATGTATTATTAAGATTATTTTAATTACTATTATTATTATTGTACATACAATACAATTAATAATTACTATTAGAAAGGAAGAGGCATCATTATTGTTTTTGCTGAACATATATTTTTTCATTAGCAATAATATGTATAGAATTTCACTGGTTTAAAGATACTTTTTATATTAGTTTTGCTAATTGTATATATATGCCAAACTGCTTCATCACATTTAATAGATAAAAGCATGTATTATATTCGGGGCTCAAAGGACACAACACTGTTTCAATTAGTAGCCTCATTTCAGATAGGGAAATTACACTGTTTTACATGATTTAATGGTACCCTATATTGAATTTGTGATAATATAAAATTACAAGTGAATATGTTATTAAATGATTAAATTACAACTTTGCTACTCCAAATAAAATTTGGAATTTGAATTTGTGATTATATTTATGGGTGCAATTTATAATTACATTTTGCTATGATTATTAACTTACTAATATTGGTTCCTATGTGGCAAAGAATTTCATGTTTAAATTATTCTTTTATCTTAAAAATATATTTGCAAGGAACCAGGAGTCAAAAATTTTGTTTTGCCAATTCACCATTCCTGGTTCTGGCAAACTGGTATGATAAACACATCCAAAAATGCATGAATGAGTTAAATAACAGAAATGCTAGGCCTATGCTTTATGATTATACTGCACATGTTTTGTTTGTCAGAAGAAAAACTCATTGAATAATATATTCCAAACTAGTTTGATGTTTCTTGATATATATATATATATATATATATATATATATATATATATATATATATATATATATATATATATATATACATATATATATATATATATATATATATATATATATATATATATATATCATGGTGGCTCAATGGATTAAATCCCTTAAGGATTGTATTATTCTCTTGCAAGAACGAAGGTTCAAATTTTCAAATCCAGCTGCCTGATGGGACACGAAACTGCTGTCAGGAGATTTTCTGTAACATTTAATTACAGTTTACGGTATGTTGAATTACAATAATCTCAATACCCACACATCACTAAAAACATAACCAACACATACACTCTCTTAACTCTCTCTCTCTCATACCCATCTGGATTCAAAACTATACCTCACTATGATGAATCTCCAAATGCGATGAGCCTCGCTATGAGCCTAAATAATCTGCGCATGCTAATCCACTTGGTTAGAAAAATACATATATAATTCAATTTCCCCTGACTCAAAACCTACTGCAGTAGGTAATGAATTTTCCAATTTAAGGGAAAGAGTCAGTGGCTACAAATTATATATATATATTATATAAAGAGTATATATATATATATATATATATATATATATATATATATATATATATATATATATATATATATATATATATATATATATATATATTAGGGTGTACAAAAAAGAAATTAGCCCTGGAATCCAAAAAAAAAAAAGTCCAGCCAAAACCGGAATTTCTAATGAACTTTCCTTTAACTATAAAGATATGTAAAAATCTTTTTTTAATATAACTTTCAATATAAACTCATATATATATATATATATATATATATATATATATATATATATATATATTTAAAAGATTTTGATAAAGATTTTATTCATTAATTTATTGCAGATGTTATAATAATAACCTCACAAAATTGTTTTAAAATGCCATCATTCTGTAAAATTTCTTTTTTTTTTTATTATTAATGATGCCAATGACCAGGACCAGCTAAGAGGTTACAAGAAAAATGGGAACTTCCAAATCTCCAGCATGGGAAGAGAAACGCTACTGAGAAACATATGGAAAATCATCACCGAAGAGAATATGTGGAAGTCAAAAATTTGGATAGTAAAAGGAGAGTCCTGTATTTTCTAGAACAGAGGACACCTCCAAAATAGCGAGAAAGATCCAAGTTGTGAAACAAGTGGGTCTTGATGAAAGTTTCTCCAAAATTTGGCATATCAATGACCCCAAATTACAGGCAATTCATAAGAAAATAATGAATTTTATTGCAATGAGTAACTAGCCATTCAGAATCACTGAAGAGCAGGGGTTCATAGAACTTATCGCCCATCTTCAACCAAAAATATCTTATTCCTAGTAGAAAATATTTTGTAGAGATGTTACCAACTTCATGTGTGCAAATTGAGATCATCAGTATTTGAGAGATTATCTAAACGATCAGATATCATTTACTAAGATTTGCAAATGACAAATTCCAACTAATTATGTATGTCTTGAATTACGACTGGGCTGATGATTAGTAAGATAAACTACTTCTACTACTTATCATAATATATATATATATATATATATATATATATATATATATATATATATATATATATATATATATATATATATATATATATATATATATATATATATATATATATATATATATATATATATATATGAGAGATATATATATATATATATATACACTAGTATATAATTTTAGAAATTAAATTTGAATTTAATGAGAATATCTTATTATCCTACATTTTGAGGTATTTGAGTAAACTTTATTTAAATAATACTGTAGGTGTATAATACACTGTGTATGAATGGTACACAAGGCTACTATTATATTTTGTTAAAAGTTGGGTTATGTAAAATAAATCCCTTCCAGCAAATTTTTTCTCAGAAGTAGATTAGTAATCCGGTTTTAATGAATTCTTAAAACTAGGGGCCTTGCTGATGAGATAAGAAGGAATCAATTAGGAGATACAAAAGGTTTAAGTTAAGAAAAATTATTAAATTTACAAGTTATTTAAATATAAATTAATGAGCTTTCGTTCCTAAGCTGGAACCTCTTTCAGATGAAATATTTTATAAACTAACATTTAAAAAAGCAAAAATTATTAAATTATGCAAGATTTCAAAGTTTGGATAATTTAATTTTTTTAAAAAATTGTGTGGTGCACAGAATATTATTTTGTATTGTGTCAATGTTATAATCGCCTTTTTGTTATTAAAATTATTTGAATTAATGATGCAAAAAGATTCAATGAGTTTATGCTTTTGTAGATTTTGTACATGTAAAATAGGTGTCATTTGGTTAATGTTAATGGAATGATTATAAGTAGAGCAATGGAGTGTCAGGGAAGAATTTTGATTGTCATGTTTGTGTTGATAGAGGTGGCGTGTAAAATCATGGGTTTCTCCAATGTAAAGCGAATTGCAATCTTTGCAGGAAATTTTGTAGACACATTGGGAGAGTTCAGTAGAAGGGCCAGGTTGATGAATGTGTGGTTTAAGGTTTTTTTTTAAGAGGAAGGATATTAGAGGAAGTGAATCATAAATTTTGGGAAAAATATTTTTAATGTGGTTGACAGGAAATTGAGGTAGAGGAAGGAAAGAGTTAGAATTAAAGAGAGTGGTTGATGGGAGGATTGTAGTAAGTTCTGTTTGCCCCTTTTAAGACCTTATGGATGATGTGAGAAGGATGAAAAAGTTTTTTGAATATATATATATATATATATATATATATATATATATATATATATATATATATATATATATATATATATATATATATATATATATATATATATATATATATGGTATGTTAGGTTACATAGATTTTAATAAATAATTAGGACTTGTTTTTTTTTATTAATGTTTTTTTATAGGTGCGAAGGGCAGGAAGGTGGCTGGTGCAATTAAATAGTTGGTGAATGTAAAGGGACTAAGTCTTGATTGTGCTAGGGTCTTACATGAGGGTATATTATTACCTGTGTTATTGAATAGTAGTGAGACTATGGTCTGGAATAAGAAGTATAGATCTAAAGTTCAATGTGTTCAGATGGACAATTTTAGGGGTGTGCTAGGTGAGAAGAATTGAGAAAATGAGGAATGAACGTAATATAGAGTTGTGTGGTGTGAAGAAAGGGGTAAATGAGAGAATAAATGAAAGTACATTGAGATGGTTTGGTAATGTGGAAAGGATGGATGATAGTCAGTTAGTTAAGCGGATGTATTGTGGCGAGTGTGTTGGGAACTGACTCGCTGGGAGACCAAAGAAAGAAAAAGTGGATTGAGTCAGTAAACGAATGTCTGAAGGAGAGAATTGAGAGTTTGGTAGAGGCGAGAAGAAAGGTGTATAACAGGAGTGAATGGTGGGGTTTTGTGAGGGGGTATGGTTGTGGCCCACCTGGGCCATGGGATGAACCCTTACATTTGATGATCAATGGTAGGAGGGGTCACGCACATCCGCAAGCTTCAGGGTGATTTTGACCGCACAAGTTCTCAACAACTGGTGGTGGAGGGGGACAGGTGGAGCTTTTTTCAATTCTCATGTCATATCTCTACTGCTTTTCTTTTTCTGGACCCGCGCGCCTCGCTCCTTACTCGCAATCTTGCGAACAAAAAATCAGATGAAAAATATATATATATATATATATATATATATATATATATATATATATATATATATATATATATATATATATATATATATATATATATATAATATATATATATATATATATATAGAGTATATATATATATATATATATATATATATATATATATATATATATATATATATATATAATATATATATATATATATATATATATATATATATATATATAAAAAAAAAAAAAAAACTACATTTAAACGTCTTTATCCCCGATGCAGGCAAGTAACACGGTGAATGAGGCAACTTTAACTTAAGGCCGGCTATCTCCAAACCAGCGCCACCAACGTTCGCCGTCAAGTTTTAATTCTTGCCCCAGGTAGATAAAAACCCAACTGCTACGCGAAGGATTTGACCAGCGTCCTCTCGTATGGGGAGGTGACTCACCTCCTGCGCCACGAGGGGTGCTCTCTATATATATATATATATATATATATATATATATATATATATATATATATATATATATATATATATATATATATATATATATATATATATATAAAATAAATCGTTAGTTGACCAATGGGTTCATGAAATGAGATGGATAAGGGATACTAAAAAATTTTTTTTTCATGAAGCCAACTTGGCATTCATTTTTTATTTTTTTTTCATTCATAAGGTAGGTCTAAATAAGTTATTCATTTTGCTTATGTTGCAATCAGGGTTTTGGAGTTCCAAGTTTGAGAGTTGCATAATTTTAATTGCCAAAATTGAGAACCAGCCTGACTCCATGATATTTCACAGCACAGGTTGCAGTGCAATGAGTGAAAATACAATTTGCTACAAAACACATTATAACCACCTCATTCTAACAAACAGGATGAATTTATCAAAACGCCAGTTGTCAGAACACGCACACACTATAAATGTAGCCTTATAGGTTAAAGTTTCGGAAGTTTTCATTATCTAATATGATGTGTTAAGTGAAATTTATATTAAAAGTTACAAACAACAGAATACAGCAATGTATATTTTTTCTTAATTTTAAAACCGTTATAATAACTATTAATTTTAGAGCAGGTAGCAATATAATCTTGCTTAAGGTGTCAGCCTTGATGACTGTAAAAATTATATGTTTAAAACTTATACAGACATTTGTCCCATAGACATCCTAAATCTATGGTCAATTCATAGGACCTAATTAAATACAATCTTACTAAGATTCTTTTAAAATTCGTCCGGATGATGCCAGTGAAGTCGACAAATCCAATGAACCTGTGGAGAAAAGCCACCTCTTAAGACAACTGGAGTCAAATTTCAGCAGAATATGAAATTCTTTATAAACTCTAGGAAACCCATTTGGCTTTATCTTCAAAATTTTACAAATAACTTTGCTGAATATGCAGCTTTCAAAAAATTTCAATTTCTTATTCATTATTATTTAATGTCTGTCAAATAATATATTAAGCGTTAAGATAGGATGTCAAAACTTAAGATATTCCTGTACAATCAACTGTTTAAAACCTAAAAAAATAAATAAAAAAATAGTAATATTCCATTGAAGCATATTTGGGTCAGACAATAGCATTGTTTATAAACAAGATTTTACTAACGTTACAAGGGCAGTTATTTATTAATGAACTAGTAATTATTTTTAAATATAACCTATTCATATATATATATATATATATATATATATATATATATATATATATATATATATATATATATATATATATATATATATATATATATATATATATATATATATATATATATATATAACAGGTTCAAATTTTAGGAGTGGGGCTGATAAAAGTAAATTATTTATTGAGGGAATAAAAATTATATTTACTAGTTAGTATTCATGAAGTACAGGAAAAATCTGTCCCTATACATACATACATTTTTTTTTTTTTTAAATAATTTTAATGACATTTCCAATTCTATTTAATTAATGAAACTAGCAAAACTATTTGGTATTATTTCGGAAATGGTTTCTCAAACTAACTAACAAAACTATTCATCCTTAAGATAATTATACTGGAAACTTAAAATCCAAAACAACTAAAACTGTACAATTAATAATATTTCACACAGAGAAAAAGGACTACCTAAGATCACAAAATTATTGTTTTTACAGGGTTCAAGTTCTGACAAAATGGGAAGTGAAAGCACTGATACAATAAAGTCTTGCATGTTTTTTTACACATACTATCATCAACCCAAAGGCTTCAATGGCAAGACTATTATATATATATATATATATATATATATATATATATATATATATATATATATATATATATATATATATATATATATATATATATATATATATATATATATATATATATATCAACCTTATGCCTAAAAAGAATTCAAATTGGTAAGATAATGATCGAATAAAAAAGGAAAGTTTAAAAGAGCCCATACACTACTAAGAATGTACACTTTTTTTTTTGTACTATTTCAAAAATTCTGACAGCTATCAGTTCAGAAAGGAAATATGTCATTACTGCTGAAAAACATATTGCTCATATTGAAGAGTGAAAATGTTAAACTTTTATTTTGTAGTTACATAATTTATTTTCTTAGTAAAATGTTACATTTTTTATATTTAAAACTCATAACACTTACAATTGTAAAATAGCAGTTATATTGCCTCGTTAAAAATTTATTTTTGTATTTTTTTAAAAAAAAAAAGTTAAATCACTTTTTCCACATGAGTTGTATGTCTTTCACAAAATTCTGTAATATATAGGGATGTGTTGATCTTTAAGTAGGTAATGTTAGGAAAATAACTTTTACAAATGTAGAACATATTAATGACTGAAAGCTACTTGTTTACAGAGATTAAAAGTTGGAAGCTATATATATATATATATATATATATATATATATATATATATATATATATATATATATATATATATATATATATATATATATATATATATATATATATATATATATATATATAAGGCATTCAAAAAAAGGTATCCAACTTTTGTTCATAAAAAACTCATATCCAGACGCAACAAACTTCAAAGTAATCCCCTTGGGCTGTCACACACATCACCCAACAGTTCTGCCACTGTTGGAAGCAGTGCTGGAACACTGCATTTCGGATGGTTTGCAGCTGGTCTGTCACATTCCGCATAGTTTTCTCTGGACTGAAATAATCCCTTTGAGGGGCATTTTTAGCTTGGGGAAGAGCCAGAAGTCATACAGAGCCATGTTGGGAGAGTAGGGAGCCTGACAAAGAACAGGTATGTTGTGTTTGGTCAGGAAACTTTATCACATGATGGAGCTGTAAACTGCTCGCTGTCCACAAATCCACCCATTTGCTTTGCACAGCATCACAAAGGAGACACAGAACCTCTAGGTAACACTCGTTGGTGATGGTTGTGCCATGTGGCACATACTGGTGAACAAAGCCAATGGAGTCAAAGGCGACAATCAACATGACTGATATTGGTACAGACCTGCCTTGCTTTTTTTGGTCTTGGGGATGTTGGAAGTTTCCATTGTGATGACTGCAACTTGGTTTCTGGGTTGTACCCAAAAAACCAGGACTCCTCACCAGTGATCACTGTTCAGTCTCCAGCATGTCCTATGCCCTCTCCAAACAGCACTGCTTCAGCTCAATCACTAGCAGCTTTGGTATGAACTTTGCAGAGATTCTCCTTAAGCCCAAATCCTCATTCATAATGGAATGACCACCACCAATGCTGATGCTCACCTCATTTGCAAGTTCTCTGATCATGATTTGACGATCTTCCATCAGGTCCTCACTTGGTCAATAACAATCTCATTTCAGGAGGTTGAGGGCCTACCAGAATGCGCTTCACTCTCCACTGATGTGCAGCCATCTTTGAAATGGTTGTACCACTCCATTATCTGTGTGGTGAACATTGTTTCATCCTGAAGGTCTCTCGAATCTTGCAGATTGTTTGCACTTAAGAATCGTCAAGCTTTACATAAAATTTGATGAAGTAGCATTGTTCAAGTTTATCCATTTTGTCAAAAATGAAAATCCAATGGCGCTCACTCATCAGCAGTTTGCCAGCAACTAACAGCTTCTGCAGATGAAAACATCCACATATGCTCATTAGGATTGCCTACGTGAGCACCAAACCACAACTCCTTTGCTTCCTTTGTTTCTGCACAAACTAACAGTCGGATACTTTTTGAACACCCCTCATATATATATATATATATATATATATATATATATATATATATATATATATATATATATATATATATATATATATATATATATATATAAACTACCTTTTAACGTGCTTTATCCCCTATGCAAGGGGCAACACGGGGGGCTATGGTGACCGAATCCTTAAGACTGGCTATCCCAAACCAGCACCAATAACGTGTTCGCAGTCAAGTCAAGCTTTTAATTTCACCCAGGTAGATAAAACTCTTAACTGCTACGCAGAGGAAGATTTGAACAAGCACAAATTCCTGATGGATGTGCATTAATAATCACAAACGAGCATTCATGTGTATATATATATATATTATATATATATATATATATATATATATATATATATATATATATATATATATATATATATATATATATATATATATATATATATATATATATATATATATATATTCTACCTTCTCACCCCTGACCACTCCACCATGGGAGAGACAGACCACACTGTGCCCAGGTACCCTGCCAACGCAACTGGCCTCCTCCAGAGACCCTCCAAGGATGTTATGTTCCACGCTTTTCTATGCCGAGAATTACTTGAAGAGAGAGAGAGAGAGAAGTGGTGTGTGTCCTCCAGAACCTGGTTACGTTACATTTTTAACATGTTTGAGGTGTTGGTTAAGGTTGAATTGGTTTGTAGTATTGTAATTTGGGGTGATGGCAGTATCTTAGCTTTGCCAAGGGTGACTGACTAGTTCTTGGTAGCGAGTTGAATTCTGGTGGTTGTTTAAGATGTTGTTTGGTGGTCAGCGTCTTAAGTGGTTTTCTGTTAGTGTCACGTAGATTTGTTTGGTGAATGTTGTGCTGTTTGGTGGTGGTGGAATGTTGTTCAGGATTTGTTTGTAATATAGGGCTGGTGAAAGGAGGTTGTTCAAGTCTATGGTGGGTACAGTTGAGAGCGCAATGTGGCATGGGTGTTGGGGTGCTTGGGTTTTGGAAAAGAATGGTTTGCCAATCATGTTCAGGTGTGTGTCTATGGGTAGAATTTTGGTTTCTTCGTGCAGGTGTTGTTGATGTGCATCTTGTTATTTTTAGTCAGTAGTGGATGCCAGGTTGGAGAAGCATAGTTTAGAGTAAGGCGAATGTATTGTTTGTATATAGTGGTGGATATTGGTTTTTGCTTGTGAAGTCTGTGCCAGCAATGGTTCTTAATATGTTCAGATTACTGTCAGCTGATGAAATTATGTTGTCTGTGTTTTGTGAAGGTGAGATGTGTGTCAAGAGTTACTCAGAAGATTTTGGGAGTTTTGCTAAAGGGTATAGCATTGTTGTTTAAGTAAACTAGTGGGTGTGTGGTGCCAAGTTGGCAGTTGGTGGTAATTAATGTAATTGAAGATTTGTTTGGGGAGGCGGACATTCTGTTTTCCCTTAGCCATGTTTGGAGTTGGTTGATGTATTGTTGTGTCAGGTATGTAGCTGTGTTTAGGTTCTAGTGTGTAGTGGCTATGAAGATGTCATCTGTGATGGTTGTTATGATTGTGTGATGTTTGTGGTTGAGGGAGATCAGCTGTAAATAGGTTGGATAGTGTGGGGGTAGTATGGTCCCTTGGGGTACTCTGTTGTTGATGTTTACTGTTCTGGATTTTATATGGTTTGTTTGCATTTGTGCCGTTTGTCCTGATAGAAAGTTGGAAATCCATTTCTTTAGGTTAGTGGGGATGTTAGATTTTGTTATTTTGTGGATCAGGTTGTGTTTGGGTACTGTGTTGAATGCTTTGTTGATGTGGATTGCTATGATTATTAATTGGTTTTGAGTTTAGGCCACTGATTGTGGTCTGTATAATGTTAGTGAGTGCGGTTGTAGTTGAGTGGTTTTGTTTGAAGCTGTGTTGGAATGTGTTTGATGGTGTGCGGAGTTATTTTGTTTAGCATGGTTTTTTTTCTAGTAATTTGCAGTGTTGATAGTAGAGATGGGGCAATATGATGAAGGGTCAGACGGGGTTTTTCCCTGGTTTTAATTTGGGTATAATGATAGCTTTTTTTTCCAGATAGTGGGAATGAAGTTTAGGCTAATGGAGCTTATATATTTGTGCTAATTGTGTTAATCTGTGTTCCCAAGGTGCTTGAGTTGTCAGTGAGTTGTCGTGGTTTGAGTTTTATTTTTTTAAGAGCTCTGATGATTATCCTGTTTTGAAGGTGTGAAGGTTTTTGAAGCTGTTTTGCGAAGTAAGTTATGAGTGTTTGTGTGGTGTTTACTGGTTTATGGGTTTTGTGTGTTTGGGTTTTTGATGGATTTGTGTTTGTTGGTTGGTTGAGTTTTTCAGTGTATTTATTGTTTTCCACATTCTGGTGTTGCTCGTGTGTTGGATGCTCTTGGTGAGCAAGGTTTGAAAGTAGTTTGAAGAATGTTTGTTAGGTTTGTGATTTGGGTGTTTAGGGCATTAATCTGTGTTGTCATTTGGAGTGATGTGGGTGTTTTTGTTCTGAGTGAGTTGCATTGTTTGATTTGCAAGTGTTCAGGTGTTAGGGTTGGGTTATATTTTGTATGTAACCTCTGGGGATGGCTTTGTTTGGCGATATATAGCCAGCTTATGAGCTGTTTGCCTACAGGTACTTCTCAAAAAAACCTGTACAGTCCTCAAGAAGGAACAGCGTGGAAGAAATTAACAGTACTTCAAACTGTTGCCCCCTTCCTCACCTCCTGTGGGAGGTGTGATCCTTGGAATAATCACCCAACATCGCGTCCAGCCTCAGAATTGTCCAATCCTTGGAATAGTCACCCCAGCATTGCATCCAGTATAACAGTCCAGCCTTGTCAGGACCTGGGTTGTGGGATTTATATGCAAACTTTTTATTATAAATTCAATTGCTTTATTTGCACTTTTAATTTAACAGTGTAATAATGTACATATAATATTTTAAATAAAAATATAAAGTAATCGCTTGGTCAATTCAGTGTTCAAGTATAAATGTGTATAATATTTGTAGTACGACTGGACTCAAAAAATTATGAAATATTATCATTCTCGCTGGTCCCGCCATCAGACATAACCATTCTGCAGCGTAAAGCATTTTTCTGCTACCTATTGGGGTATTAGAGTAATTGGGGTTGACTTTCTTATTTACATTATTAACTTTAATAATATTGGGTGGGTTAATTTTAATTGGTTTACATAATTCAGTTGCTCGGGGAGTGGGAATTAAAGCCTCCTGTTTGGGAAACGCTGCTTCATTCAATTATCCTTAGGGAATCAAGAATTTATCGAAACTGATTTATAGCTCCCCGTAATACCGGCCTCAGAATTGTCCATCAGAATGTTAACAATATTCTGCAACTTTTTATACTTAGGGTGTTAAAGACCAGTGTGTGCACCCGAAATCCTCCTATTTGCAGACAACAGAATTGAATCTAGGTGACAAAAACGTATATCAGCCCAAGATGTAATAGCTCACTCACCAGAGGACAAGAATCAGTATTGTGCAACATCAGACAGCTCTGGTTTCACTTAGTGTACCAATCAAGCATCTATAGATAGATGACTGAATCAAATAGATTAAACATCAATAAAACTAAACTTCTGAACACCTTAATTAAATTCAACATACACAACACTCAAGCAGGAATCAAACTTCATACCACACACTTGCCTCTTTGAATTTCCCAATTACACAATCCTAGGACAACTTAAGTTTCATCCAAACATAGCCTAGTCACTCGTACACAAAAATATCCAATTTCCTAACACCTTAAATCAAACACAACTAATTATGAACAATGGTCTAATATTCACATACCAATCAATAGAAGTAAAAATCTAAAGGAAAACATTCAATGTAATAAATTTCTATATCCCACCAACCCCCTCTCAACATTGTCCTAGGAATTATGTCCCAGACTTATTCCCTTAACTCAATATAACAACTTGATACTGGCCTGGGACTTCAATTCCCAACACCCTGCATGGCTTAACAAACACACACCAAGAGGTGAAACACTCATACAGCTTACATGCGCTTAGTATCCCTCAATAGTAGGTTGGTTTTCAACCTACTCAACAACCATTCCAACAATCAAAACTCCACGTCCCCCCCGACATCTTTTCCTTTTCCAACCAAATAAAAGTTACAGCAGCATGTCAAACATTTCATGCGCTCTCTCCTGATCTGATCACATTCAAATATGAAATACAATTACAATTCAACATAACACCCAACACACAAATCCTTTAAGAAAACTTACACCAACTACAAGAAAGTGAACTGCCAAGCTTACACTGAATCTACAAAAGAACTACAATCTTTCCAAATAGCTAACTTCCAATCTCTGGACAAAGCAATCCAACACTAAAACTATTGTAAATAAAAGGATTCAAAAAATACATCCCTCCCAAATCTACCATAAACATTTTAATCCCAATTTTTCCTTTGAAATAGACACTCTAATAAAACAAATAACTAAAAACCAGGGATGGCAATTTTGGTGATTTTTTTGATTTTTTTAAAAAAATCAGTGATTTTTTTGATTTTTTTGATATTTTTGATTTTTTTCAGATTCGTAACACTCTTTGATTTCCTCCCTTTTCGTACCTGCAATTTATTTCGCCGTGCGTTACGAATCCAAAAAATCAAAAATATCAAAAAAATCAAAAAAATCACGATTTTTTTTAAAAAAAATCAAAAAAATCACCAAAATTGCCATCCCTGCTAAAAACTAAATCAAGACCAAATAAATCTAACAAAAGACCACAACAATAGAATAAATAATCAACTCAAATCATAAAACTGGGCAACATTACACAGAAACACTAAGCTATAAAACCAATACAACAAAAATCTTCAGAATAAAAAAAATTCACACCACTACAAACAAAGGGAGCCCCAAAAAATTAAAGCATCAATGTCACACTATTCCAAAATCAACAATAAACCTACAATCAGCACAAATAGATTAACAATCAAATTACTTAAAAGACTGAACAACAACCACCTTATAAGTGCTTAACACACTAAAAAAAACTAAACACTAACAAGCAGAGTCCTGACAAAATATACAATATTTATATTAAACACTTAGGAATAATGCCTTAGAAATACAAACACAAATATTCAACACAGCTTGGCAAACTGACACTATCCCACCTTTCTGGAAACACTGTGGCGCCCAACGTGGGGCTGTCTTGAGGGATATATAATATAATACCCATTTTAAAACTTAACAAACCAGCCAATAACTTAGCTTTATATAAGCCTATAACACTACCCTCTATGATATCTAAAGTGTTTGATAGGTTAATCCTCAATAGAATCCCCCTTCTATCCCCCCTCTCGGATACCCAAAATGGATTCAGAAATAAACATTTTTACCACTATGCTACAAACCAATCTATCACAAGGTTATCTCAACATATTGAACCAATACCCTACTCCCATTTAAATTATGTAAACGTTTTCTGATATTTATGAAACGGACAGTTTTTAAAAGCTTACTTTTAACAAATCGAACAAAAAGGAAATATTTATAGCTTAACTCTTTCCTTATCTAATGTTAAATATCTCCTGTACATACAAATTATATAATGCAGGGTTCACACTAAAATTTTGAATTTGATTTCCCTGACTTTCCCTGACCAAATCTGCAAATTTTTTCCCTGACCAGCGTGTTCGTTATTTTTTGGTGTATAAAATATCTATTAATTTTATTTGCAGCTATTTACACTCAGTTCAATACCATTAAATTATTGAAAACTTACTTTAGAAATTGTTCATCATCATGGATGAATTTAAAAAAATATTTTTTTTTTTAGTAATAAGCTATACCTTACCCATAGCCGTCCAAAGCACTCCTTTTTTTTATTTTTTCAAAAAGAAAACAGTTTTAGAATATACAAAAAGAAAAATAAATTAAAGAACCTTAATAGCCTAGGTGAATAGCGTCCCCTGTAATCACAAAAGTTCTAACTAAGATATTGAAACATTCTTCAAATATCTCAAAGCATTTGAATTTTTGATTTTATAGGGTCTTCTTCTGTTAAAGCCTCAGTTTTAACATCTTTCTCTCCTCTTCAAGTTTATTGATCTGTAATGGATAATATTCTTTTTTTCACCTTTTTATTCTCTCTTTTTCTTTCTGTTTTGAACTCTTGAGATGTTCTTCATATCTCCTATGGGCAGCTTCAACATCTGTCAACATTTTTTGAGTGATAGGAATTTAATGAATACTTTCATGAGATCTTATAGAATTGTGGCACTGTCTTTTGAGAAATCAGACTGTTCTTTTTCAGATTCTCCACTAAAAATGCTTAATTTATAGAAAACCTCCTTCACCTGTCCGCATTTCCATGCAAAAAATATCAGTCCTAATTTAATAATTTGCCAAATTCCACATAACATTGATTCCAGGTGCTATAGAAAGAAAAAACTCAATCAAGTCTCTTAGAAGGACAATCACCAATCCAAAATATTTTGATTTTAATTCAGGGTAGAATGAGCTTCACTGCAAAGTAGAGGTATAGTGCTTTTCTTTCTCAGCAACAGATCTGTGATTCAGTTATTGGTGTACAATGCCTCTAGCAAACAAATCAAATCTTTGTTTCCCTTGTTCTGGCTGATGAAAAACTATACAAGGATCCAATGATGAGAGCCATTGGACAGGCTTGTACTTCAGAAGATATCTTTCTAATATCTTTTCTGTCATTTTTGATCGCACCGTCTGGCATTCAAGTTTGTCATGTAAATCTATTGCAAAAAGCTTAGTTGTTGGTTTTAGCAGGCATTTTACTGGACTTAAGAAATTCTTTCCATATATTAGTACCGAGACAGTTGTAAATCTGTGACAGAAATGAACAAGGTTCAGTTTTGACGTCCAACACTGGTCGTTAAAGTTAAGTTTTTTTTTTTTGCTTGAAGTCATTTTATAAAAAAAATAATAAATACCTTCAACTGCACAAAAATCAAAAATCCCTTCGTCAAACCTCAAAAAAAAAAAACACCCTCAAAAAATATAATTCCCAAAAAGAAAACAGATATAAACAGAATTAAAAGTCATAGTCATACATCTAAACACATCCATCATACCAATCCCTTCATCGAAGGATGAACTTGGAACAACTTCTACGAACAGAATAGGAAGAATAGTAGGTAATAGTGAACTAAAAATAAAAAGAAACAGGATAGAAGTAGATTTATGGAATGTCATTCCTCGCCCATCCTTTTCATTCACTTATCAAATACATCTCTCATTCCACAATTATACAGTAAGGAAAAAAAAATATATCAAAAATATGTAACATGGTCCATGGATCATTCTTCATATGTTTGGAAATTTTAAAATTTCCCTGACTTTTCATGACTTTTTTGGAATTTCCCTGACTTTCAGCATATTTTAAAACGTTTCCCTGACTTTCCCTGACCAATTTTTTTTCCCCTGACTTTCCAGAAAGTGTGAACCCTGTAATGGAGTTTCCCAAGGCATCATCTTAACACCAACACTATTCATCCTTTTTATCCACAATCCCACCTAATCTATAAAAATTCAACACCTATGCAGATGACCTAACAATCACAACCCAAAGCTCCTCTATAAATCCAGCAATATAGAAACCAACTAGAATAATGGCTGTCAACATATAGAATAAAATGACTCGTCTCCCCTTAAAAATCCTCTATCACACTATTTACACCCAATAGAAGAAAATCCAATACCCATCCAACTGTGTTCCTCTTAATATAAACCCACTATCTTGGGCTTAACATTTGATAGACAAATATCAGCAAATTGTTTTGATTGAGATAGGGCAAAAACTAAAAACTAAATGAATGTAAAATTTAAAATCTAGTACAAATTAATGATCACCACAACATTTTAAAAATTTTAATTGAGCAAACTAATTCTATTAACGTAGTAATTAAGAAAAGTGATGTTGAATTTTTTATCTCTAATTATGGTACAGAAAATTACTGATTCACAAATCTTCATTTTCTTCTTTTAAACAAGATGCATTTCCTTTAGTTGCTAAGAACCAAATGTTCGACAATCTTGATTTTCTATTATTTTCATTTTTAAACTTCTTATATTTGTGTCACTCTCTCTAAACCAGGAGTCCACAAACTTTTTAGCCAAAGGGAAACACTGACTCCTCCACTAAGTCCCAAAGGCCAAGACCTAGCTAGCTCATCATAACAAAGTTTGAGTTCTGAGTGACAAATGCGATCTGAAAAGCGAAATATATTGCGATGTGTGTGTTTTGTGACTATAGTTTCTTAATGAAAATACAGTCTGTTTAATTGTGAGTGTTTAATTTAATTAAAAGTGTCTTAAAGATAAAACCTGTGCATTCTACTGCGGGCCGGATTGGTGATGCTTGCAGGTTGGTCTTGGCTTGCGGTCGTTGTTTGGAAACCCCTCCTCTAAACAATTAGAGAAAGAATTTCAGAACAAAATTGTGAAAATCTGTGTGCATTTGCAAGTGAGTTTAGCTTACTAATTAGTTTTCTGCACTTAACTGAAGATAATTTCTATAGCTACTTATTTTGCGATATTTTAATTACTGATATACATTGTGTATGTGTGTGAGAGCACATATATATATATATATATATATATATATATATTTATATATATATATAATTTAATATATATATATTAATATATATATATATGCTTAAAATTATATATAATAATATTTATAAATAAGAGGTTGACTCCGTAATATTAGGTTAGGTTGGATAGGTTAGGTTAACTATAATTGTATGTAAATTTACTGAAATTACATTACATTTTTTATTGATTTTCGTTCGTTGAGAGACTATATAATATCAATCCATAATATAATTTTTACAACAAAAAAATAATTTAATGTCTAAATATTGTAACTATATATTATATATATAACTATATATTATATATATATATATATATACACACACTCGGTTGGGTATTTGACAATCATTGCTTACAGCTAGGTTAGGCCAACTTTAAACTTTACTAATTTTTTTTTATTCAGCCTATTTAAATATTTATTTTAATTTCAGGTAAAATTGGCTACCACTTTTGGTTGAAAATTGTTTATGGGTGCATCCCATCATAAAAATTCTGTAAAGATCTTGGAGATCCAAATTAAGTGTCTTGTGAATCAAGACCTGTAAAATGTAAATCTCACTTAAGCCTACAATTTTGATCTTTAATTTTCACTGCAGAAATCTGGAATTGTCATGTGACATGACAGGAAACATTGGTTAATTGATATTAACACCTTATTAATATATTTGAACACGATGTTATTTTAGCCAATTATGAATATTAATAAGTACTTTGCATTAATTAATTATAATCAATTAATAGTATTTCATTAGTTCATATAATTTTAATGAATACTGCCACAAATGTCTTAAATATCTAGTTTACAACATTTGTTTTTTTTGTTTTTCAATTGTTTTTTTTATATTAAATTATTTTGATTGATAAAATTAACTGATTGATTAAAGTAGATAGTAACAAATATTTACATGTTTATATATATAAACATTTATTTACAGCTAAGCATTCCGTAAATATCAACAAAGAAATTCACTGAATTTCCTGAAAATCTTGATTCAGCAGATGTAAATCCAGATAATATATCCTATATATTTAGTTTACCTAGTTTTTTTGGGTTTTGTTCATAGGTCTAGGGGGAGTCAGTCCTGTTTTTTTTTTTTTCTAAGTTTTTAATGTTTTTAATAACACTTAGCTAATCAAATTTTTGCTTAAAAAATTTGATACCACCTTATAATTTGAAGTTGTGTGTGACATTTGTGGGATCGTGAGGGTAGATTATGTTGTTAAATGTCCTGTTTGTATCCTGAAAGCGGAGAATGTGCTGTTGAGGAATGAGATTGCAAGGCAGAGTGGGTATATGACTGAACTGAAAGTGGATTAAGGGGCTGAATCTATAACGAAAGAAATGGGGAAGTTGAGTGAATTGGTGTTTGAGTTAAGGAAAGAAATGTCAAGAAAAAAGCTAATAGGATTTAGTTGTGACTAAGAACTTACTTAGGCAGGAAGCTGGGATGGGGTGAGTGGGTGGGTGGGCAATAGAGGTAGAGAATTGGACAAATGATTTACCTAGGTAGGGAGTTGGAAAGGGGAGGAGGGCTATAGGGGATTAAATAGCACTATAGATATTTAGAGAAGTTGGAAATAGCAACATATTAAGATTTTTATGATTGTTTCTCATATATAAGTGGTCTGAAACATGGACTTATTATAAATGTAAGGTTTCTAAAGTTTCTGTAATAAATAATAATGAATGTACAAAGATCTGAAAAGTGATTTTGATACTTTTAGGGTAGCCAGAAATGTATTCTGCATGTTGCATATGTATTGAGTGAGCAAATAATATATATTTAGCATGACTGGGAAAGTCTTAATAGGCCCATGTGGCTTCTACCTGTCTATTTTTCTCATGTTCTCAAATGGCAAAGTTATCCTAATGAAAGATTTAAATATCTTTAACTATATGAATGGGAATTGGCTCGAGTCTGTGGACCAAAAAAGTTTATTTATGAATGATTATAAGCAGTAATATGAAAGTGGCTAATCAGAGCAAGAAATGGGACTAATAAGATGTTTGGTATAATAAATCACAATGTTGATTACAGGAGAAAGGTTATAAGCAAACTATATATAAAAACTCAATATCAGCATTTATTTTGATGTATGATTTTGATGCTTTTTCAAGCCTCCTATAAGTACTTTTTTCTACAGAAGAAATTTTCTTCAATATTTTTCTGGAGTAAAATAAAACTATTGATTTCATAAATGTACCAAGCTTTCGTCTGTATACTTCGAACATTTTCTTGGAATAGTTTTATTTTCTGAAAATAAAACTATTCCATGAAAATGTCCGAGTATATGGACGAAAGCTTGGTACATTTATGAAATCAATAGTTTTATTTTACTCCAGAATAATATTGAAGAAAATTTCTTCTGTAGAAAAAAGTACTTTCAGGAGGCTTGAAAAAGCATCAAACTATATATAGTTATTTTAAGCCAGTATTAGATTATTGTTCACAAGTTTGAGGTACTCATTTAAGAAAAGATAAAAATATGCTAAAGAGTGCAACATAAGAGCAACAAGGACGTTTTCTGTCTTTGAAAGCGAGAGATACGAGGAGAGGCTGAGTGAGTTAGGAATGTTTTCTGTTGAAAGGCAATATAATAACCGTTTACAAAATATTTATATCTGAGGAGAGGCTGAGTGAGTTAGGAATATTTTCTGTTGAAAGGCAAAATAATAACAGTTTACAAAATATTTATATCTCCCAATAACAGTGAGATTAATAAATTTTTTATGGAAGACTAAGGGGCCGTGATAAAGTTAAAATGAAGCCATGTGTGTTCTTGATGTAGGAAAATACTCATTCAGCAATAAGGTCATTAAATTATGGAACAATATGCTGCAGGAAGTTGCTGATTGCGATTCATTTACAACATTTAAGAAAGTACTGGATAGGTAGTAACAGATGACCTGGGTAAAGTATAGCGTATAATGACTAGGCCTAATTGGGAAGTTTGTAGTTTGTATAAAAAGTTAGCCTGCATGCCGTAAAAATGACTATAGACTATCTAAATGACTAGCAAAGTATAAGTAGTATAGCTATAGTTTTAGTTTTTGGCACATATACTAGCTTTCACTTTATGCAATTGTTTGACCTAACATTTAATTCATATATATTATGTAATTAAGCTTATATTTTTTGCCTGTTAAATGTACATTTGGATTGATAAATTACACTATTTACTTTAGTTTACTGGGACTGTCTCAATAAACCCAAATGGGTTCTTACTGTCTCAATTTTCTCTGTCTTTGTGTCTCTCATCTGAGCATTGCATCACTTAGATCAAAGCCTCTCAAAGTGCGAGTTGAAAGGAGTTATAAATCTATTAATAAATTTTATAAATAGGTATGGATAACTTTATGATTCAAAAATCAAATTTTCATGATGTATATGAATATACTGTAAAATTTGTTTTATAGTGCGTCTTTTTTTTCTATAACCTACTTTTCATTTTTTTTATAACTGGTATGTTAATTTGTTCTTCATTCTTCATTAATAAAGTTCCAGCATATTGTCATTGCAAACCTTAATATTATATCAACAATAATAAGTACTTAAGAAAGGTTGTTAGAAGTTGTTAAAAAATTCAATGTTGTATTTTGTGTATTATATTTTAGTTTTTTAAAAATTATTTTACTCTTAAAAACTGTCAATGTTTAATATAACAACCTATTTTTAAAATGAAACATCTCTCACAGTTTGTAGCAAATCAGTCTCTTCAACTAAATAAATCACAGTATTCAAACCTCAAAAGACTATATCCAAATTTATCTGACATCAAATAGTTTTGATGATTTATCAAAAAGGAAAATATCTCTTCAAATGAAATTTCAATGAAATTATTTTCTTCCCTAAGATTTTTATTAATTTTGTCTGTTACACTTTCCACATTTCATGTAGTTTAATTTTAATTCGATTATTTGTTTATTGCGTTTAAATTTAAAACTGATTTATTAGTATAATATATGCTTTTCAGCTTGTATAACTATTCTCAATTCAAATGAATCAATGAACTATTTAGAACTTGAAACTTTTTCTTCTGAATTTAGTGTAATTTAAAAAAAATATTTGCCTATCATATCCTCAATTTAAAAAAAAATAATTTTGCTTTCACCCACTTTCAAGTTTAAGGGGGTAATATTATATATATATATATATATTATTATATATATATATATATAATATAATATATATATATATATATATATATATATATATATATATATATCAGTGATGGGCGAATCCGAATCCGGATTCGGATTCGAATTCCGGATTCGCGCTCTCGAATCCGAATTCGGATCGGATTCGAATCTGAGGGTGCTGGATTCGGATTCGGGTTCGAACTTTCACACACACGGATTCGG
>JABUQX010088088.1:62500-84090 GCA_015478945.1 Trachelipus rathkii
GATATGGATTGTGCTCTTCTAGAGGCTGTCTATATATATATATATATATATATATATATATATATATATATATATAAATATATATATATTATATATATATATATATATATATATATATTATGCAAAAGTAGGCGAGGCCTAATTAAGAAGTCTTGGATCTGGTATAGCGAATTAACGATACTACCAATTTTAACTGAACGTTAAAAGAGTATAGAAAAATTACACAAAACTGACCTTCCTTGTTTGTATATTATAGCTTGTTCCCTTTAGTACGTAGGAAATGAAACCCCATATGATGTAAGACTGTACTCCAAAACTCTCTGCATCGAAGAAATAAACACTTCTAGGGGGCAGCTTGCCCCCCTGGCACCCCCTGACGACGCCCAGTATATATAATATAATATATATATATATATATATTATATATATATATATAATATATTATATATATATATATATATATCATATATTAAAAATATTATAGAAATTATTTAATTAACATGGAAATAAATAGTATATCAGGCAGTAAAAAATTAAAATGAAAAAGCAATTTTTTTTATATATCCTAAATATTTGAAAAAGAAATAAGTCATATTTTTGGTTCGTTGTATTTAATTTGTAAAAAAATCATTTGGAAGATTCGAAATCCGATTCGTATTTCAAGCTTTTTACATGGATTCGGAATTCGGAATTCAGAGAATTATTCACAACACACGGATTCGGGATTCGGAATCGGAAGGTGCTGATTCGGATGTTCGGATCTGGATTCGAACATTTCCACACACACGGATTCGGTATTCGGATTCGAATCAAAAGTTGCCGGATTTGCCATCACTGATATTAAATATATATATATTATAGATATAACATTTATACATGCATATATATATACACATATATGTATATACTATAATATATTATATTATAGGGTAATTGGCTAAAGAAAACTCTCTAACCACCGGTTTTGGCCATACCTAATTAAAAATCTCAGGTCAGTTAAAACCAAGTAGCTGTAAATAAAAGTTAAAAATGTTGTATAAAAGCAATTTAATTTTTTATTATATGTATAGTTTTAATAGATTTCAAAACGTATATTTAAAAAAAAAATCTAATAAAACCCAATTTTTCAACCCTTATATATATATATATATATATTATATATATATATATATATATATGAGGAGAGAGAGAGAGAGAGAGAGAGAGAGAGAGAGAGAGAGAGAGAGAGAGAGAGAGAGAGAGAGAGAGAGAGAGAGAGAGAGAGAGAGAGAGAGAGAGAGATAGGAAAAAGAGAAAAAGAGGAAGAGAAAGAAAGAGAGAAGAGAGAGAGAGAGAGAGAGAGAGAGAGAGAGGAGAGAGAGAGAGAGAGAGAGAGAGAATTACGAACTTAATTTTGTTCAACTATTAATTTCTATATTTTGAGTGTATCTAAAGAAATTGATATGAAGTTTTGTTGCTCCTCCTCTTCATTTATATATATAAAAATATTTTTTCTTCCATCAAAATTTTAAATTTCATAGATATAAAAATATTTTCCTTAGAGTTTTATATTTTCTTTTATCTGCTCCAGTGGAACTTGGCTACAACACGTTTTCAAGTTTTCAGTAAAGCTCTGCAAAACCCCTTTTAAACTTTTCATCACTATTCTCTATTCTATGAAAGAATTAGGGGTGGGGATGATAGGGGATGGTGTTAGAACAATGGAGAATGAAAGGGAGTGGAGGGTTCCCTACCTATTATATGAGTATGATTTGGTGGCAAATCTGAAGAGGGAAGAGAGTTTGAGAGGATTGGTAGAGAGATTTGGCAGGGTGTGCAAAAGGAGGGGTTTAAAAGTAAACATAGTTAAGAGTAAGGTTATGGTTGTGAGTGAGGATAGTCCTCAGTGTGAAGTTATGTTAGATGGTGACCAGCTGGAACAATGAGTTTAAATATTTAGGATATACGTTGGATGAAAAGGGAACTGATGATGCAGAGCATAGTAGGAAAGTTGTGAATGGCAGGAAAGTGGCTGATGCAATTAAATTTGTTGGTGGATGTAAAGAGACTAAGTCTGAGTGCGCTGGGTCTGACATGAGGATATGTTGTTAAGATGTGTTAATGTATAAGCAGGTGTGAGACTATGGTCTTGGAATAAGATTTATAGATCTAAAGTACAATGTGTTCAGATGGACAATCTTAGGGGTTTGTTAGAATTGATAAAATGAGGAACGAATGTATTAGAGTTGTGTGGTGTGAAGAAAGGGAAAAATTAAAGTACTTTGAGATGGTTTGGTCATGTGGAAAGGATGGATGATAGTCAGTTGGTTAAGTGGATGTATAGTGATGAGTGTGCTGGGAATTGACCGGCTGGGGGACAGAAGAAAAAGTGGATTGAGTCGGTAAAGGAATGCCTGGAGGAGAGAAATGCGAGTTTGACAGAGGCGAGAAGAAAGGTGCACAATAGGAGTGAATATCGGGGTTTTGTGAGGGAGTATGGATGTGGCCCACTTGGGCCAAAGGATGAACTCCACATTAACAAGATACCATAATGAGGGTACGTTCCAGTCCTGTGAAGCTCTAGGGTGGATTATCTGACTGACGAGTTCTCACTAAAAGGTATAAAGGGGGTAGTCAGGTTGGACTTTCTTTTTAACCTGTCATATTCTATTTTTGTTTCCAGTACATGTTATGCACCTTACCCCCAGTCTTGGGGAGAGAAGATGGGTAATGATGCTGATGATGATAATTTTTCTCAATTAATAATAATGATTTAATATTAGATTCATACATGCTCCTTATATTTCAACTTAAAAATTTTATGTCATTTTAATATATAGTAATATCTTCAAAACATTTGATTTTAAAAAATGTAAATATGGCAAAACATGGACAGACATACAAAATTCTAGTACTTTAAATTTTTGAGCTCTTAAATTATGCAGAAACAATCTATCTCCAGTTTCTGGTGTAATATTTCCACACATTGATTGAGAAATAATATGCAATGTGATTTTGCTGATGACGATTAATTATCCCATCACTTTTATATACCAGTGCAAAATTTCTATTACCAACCCAACATTTTTGCCTAATCAGCAAATTTATTATTTGACTAAGCATAAATGTTAAATTATTATTATTCTTATCACCATTTTCCTCATGAATGCAGAGTGGTGATGGCTGCACAAAATTATGCATACTTATGCAGCTATTAATGGGGTAAGAAAATTGTCAAATAAGGGGTTTAAAGCCTGCTAATTTGTGATATATATTTAAAAGTCTGGGAAAGTATAAAATGTTTTAAGTAATTGTTACCTCTCAAATAAAACTTGGAAAAATTTATTTTTTGAAATATATCTATCATATTTTTATTTCTACACAGTTAACCTTTCTTTTATACCAAAGATATAAAATATATGGCATTCCTTATTTTAACATTCTGCTTTGACTCAGAGGATGCTTCCATCATTGCTGAAAAGGTAATTGCCATAATCACGAGGTGATGGGCAGATTCATTCCTAGTGATGTGAGCCGGGTAAATACCCAATGGGTAGGGTGCTTGTAAATAGGTATTTACCCAAGCCCTGGGTAAATATCCATAATGATGGTATTTATGATTGTTTTTAACTTTATGCATAATATTTTATATACTTTAATGAAATAGTAAGTAGAGAATGATACCGATTTCAAATGACCATCAAAAAATCTAATTAATGTATACAAAAATCAATATTAAAAAATATATATATATATTTTAATTTGTAAATAATAATAGGAACGTAATTCGAACCTATGAGTATGACCATGCGATGACTCTTAACAACTAGACCACGATAGGCTAATAGTGGATAGCAGCAACTTTGGGAGTATCTATCCCAAAGGGAGGATCGATGAACATCCGCCATCCGAGTACCTCATGAGTCATGATGCACCCATTGCAACTTATTTTTGTATATATATATATATATATATATATATATATATATATATATATATATATATTATATATATATATATATATATATATATATATATATATATATATAGCACTGTATCAGACTCACATGAGTCAGTACTTAACATCAGTACTCTATCTCATCCACCCTCTTTTATGCATTCTCCAAATTTCAGCTATCTACAAGCAGTTCCATATTTAGGGGCACAGCTGCTCAAAACTCTGGATAAGGAGGGTGACACTACCCTCTGTCAGGGTGGAAAGTTTGAGAATGATATGATTTCATTAACATCCATAAAAAGAGGCGGGGCCTAAATGGGTTTCATACCCCAAAAGAGGGTCCCACTCCGAAATTTTGGGATCATGGACCCTACCATTGGACTCAGTGAAAAAATACATAATATTGTAAGAAACTAGAGATCTCTAATGTGAGAACTATAAATATATATTATATATATATATATATATATATATTATATATATATATATAGATATATATATATATATTAGAAATATATATATATATATATATATATATATATATATATATATATATATAAACACCAAATTAAGAATTGAAAGTAAAGTATATGTATTATATCTTGTAGACTTGAAACTGGGGGCCAGGCCTTTGAGTACTCAGCAGTTATGGGATGAGAAAACCGGGTGCTTTAATAACTACGCTTGAAGCGTTCTTTTTTGGGGACGTGGATGGCCTAGTGGTTAGAACATCCGGTTATTGTTAACGCTGCGACACGGTGTCCTATGTTTTTATCCCGCTGATGGAGTAAAATCTCCTGTGACATTCTTTTTAAATGAATGAGTCACAGGAGATTTTACTCTCCATCAGCGGGATTCGAACATTGGACACCACGTCGCAGCGTTAACAATAACCGGATGCTCTAACCACTAGGCCATCCACGTCCCCCAAGTTTAAATGAATGAGTCACAGGAGATTTTACTCTCCATCAGCGGGATTCGAACATTGGACAATGCTTCGCAGTGTTAACAATAACCGGATATTCTAACCACTAGGCCATCCACGTCCCCAAAAAAGAACGCTTCAAGCGTAGTTTTTAAAGCACTCGGGTTTTCTCATCCCATAATTGCTGAGTACTCAAAGGCCTGGCCCCCATTTTAAATGAATGAGTCAAAGGAAATTTTACTCTCCATCAGCGGGATTCGAACATTGGACTCTGCATCGCTGAGTAACAATGACCAGGAGCTTTATTCACTAAGTCACAGGAGATTTTACTCTCCATCAGCGGAATTCGAACATTGGACTCCGCGTCGCAGAGTTAACAATAACCGGATGCTCTAACCACTAGGCCATCTACGTCCCCCAAAAAGAACATTCAAGCATAGTTTTTAAAGCACGTGGTTTTCTCATCCCATAATTGCTGAGTACTTAAAGGCCTGGCCCCCATTTTAAAATGGGGGCCAAGCCTTTGAGTACTCAGCAGTTATGGGATGAGAAAACCGGGTGCTTTAATAAGTACGCTTGAAGCGTTCTTTTTTTGGGGACGTGGATGACCTACTGGTTAGAGCATCCGGTTATTGTTGACGCTGAGACGCGGTTCCAATGTTCAAATCCTGCAGATGGAGAGTAAAATCTCCTGTGACTCATTTATTTTCCAAGCTCAGTTTTATTGCCTACTGATAACCAGATACCTTATTATAATTATTTAAAATGTATGAGGGAGTTTCATATGCTATGGTGGTGTATCGGCCTTGACATCCAACAAGCTCAGATGATGAGCGTTTGATGCCAGGTTCCGTCTGTAGAATTTTTAAATAAATAATAAATTAAATGTCACACACGGAGTGATGATGTCATCTAATGAGTCCTAAAAAGTATGTGTTTGTCTGTCTTCGGGTGGCAGGTGGTGCAGAGCACCACCTGGGGCTTAAAGGGTGGCTCCAATCGACTCTGAAACCATGGGAATCGATCCAGTTACCTTCAAAACATATGATTCAACACAACACTTACCATGAGCTAGAAAAGCTTTTAACTGGCTAGAAAGAGATAGGCTAGGCTAGACATGCTAGAAATGGGGTTCCAAATCTGTTGTATGAGATTTGGAAGTTTCTAGCTCATGGTTTGTGTCGTGTCAAATAATAAGTTTTGAAGGTCGCTGGATTTTCCTGTGGTTCCCAAGTCAATTGGAGCCACCCTTGCAGCCGAAGGTGGTGCTGCGCCTGTTAAATGTATATTTGGATTGATAAATTACACGATCTACTTTAGTTTGACTGGGGCTGTCTCATTAAGCCCAAGTGGGTTCTTACTGTCTCAATTTTCTATATGTCTTTCATATGAGCATTGCACCACTTAGATCAAAGCTTCTGAAAGTGAGAGTCAAGAAGAGTTATGAATGTTAATAAATTTTGTAAATAAGGACATATATATATATATAACTTTGTGGTTCAAAAATCAAATTTTCATGATGCTTACATGAATATACTGTAAAATTTGTTTCATATTTATTTTTTCCTACTTATCCGATCAACATCAAATTTTCTGGGCTTGTATAGTCGGGTGGGATAAATTTTTTTTACTTAGATAAATTTTTTTGTATACTCAAAAGAAATTTTTTTTTTTTTTTTTTTTAAATTTGTTCCAAGAACAAATCCAAAACTACTGCATATACAAAGAAATCTAAATAAATGTGCATCTCAATCGACAAGAAAGGTCCTGAAAATTTCATGCAGATCGGATAAACAGAAAAAACAATATTCCAATTTGAAAACCCCAAAATGGTAGGTTTTGCAAATCGACCAATGGTCAGATATGGGGTCAAGTATCAAAATGGCTTTCGACACTTAAGGTCAACTGGTGACATATTCGTCCTATCTAACTGATTTATGGTCTTTTACCCTGAGGGACTATGGGGAGTCGAGTGGTGGCGCTCAACATGTCAAAAGCTTTTGACCAGGTATGGTATGCGTCACTACTCTCTAAGCTCCCTTCCTTTAAGTTTCCTTCTCCTTCTCTTTGCTTACTCGTTTTCTCCCTGATTGCTCTGGATCAACACATGTTGATGGAGCGACTTATTCCTCCTTTCCTGTTAATTGTAGTGTTCTGCAAGTTTCTGTTTTATCTCCAACTCTATTCTTACTTCTCATTAATGATCTCCTCAGCTGTACTTCTCTTTTCATTCTTATGCCAATGACTCAATTCTCCACTCATTTCAAACCTGCTCCCTCTTTAGCATCTAGAGTTGTCTCCATCTTCAGCTTTCTGATTCTATTCTTGTCAACTGAGATGGGATTTCCCAGTGGGGCCATGGCAAAATTGTGAAATTCAACTTTTTAACTTGCTCTCAAAAACATCTCCCAACTTTCCTATTTCCTTCAACGGCTCTAACGTCTCACCTGTTTTCAACAAACATTCTTGATTTGAACATAAACAAAATATTGTCTTTAAAACCTCACATCACAATAGTTGTTAAGGTGGCCTCAAAGAAGCTGGGAGGTCTATTCAGGTTGGGGGAATTTTTTTCCTCTGCACAGCTACTCCAGTTAAATAGGGGAATTATTTACCCTTGTTTGAAGTACTGTCCCCTACTTTCAAACTCTCTTGACCCTCTATCTCTGTGATGAGATGTTGGTGCACTATAACTTTTATATAGGTACTACAATGGTAGATGCTCGGGGGAGTTGGCAACTCGCATTCCACTTCCATTGTGTCACCCACATAGTACAAAGGGTGGCTTGCTCTTGCATGAGCATAAAAAAACCAGACTCGTTCATTGTGATGCCTCCTCCTTTCCAGCCACTTCTGCTCTGTGGAACTCCTTGCCATCTTCTGTTTTTCCAAATGTATTTAATTTTCCTCTCTTCAAAGCCCAAGTCTGCACTCACCTGCAAGATTTGCGATAGGCCTGGGTGGGTTTTCCTGTATTATATTTTCTACTCTCTCTTGAAAAGGGCTCAGCCCATGAGTGGTGATTATATATATAAATATATATATATATATATATAATATATAAATATAATACATCTAAATTATTATATAATAATAATATATATATATATATATATATAATATATATATGGAAATGAATAATCTATATTGTCCATTAAAGTACTTTAATTGTTTAATTAAGGAAACCCTGATATATAAAGAACAATCCCCATTCTCAGATCTGCTTTTAAGTGTCTTAAAAAATTTTTTTTTCCTTCTTTTCTGTTTACATATTTTTACAATGTTATTTAAAGGCCAATATGAACTGCTACATAGTATTTGAGTGGGTGCAACTCAAATAAAGAGGAAAAAGAAGCAAGAACTGTCCCAGACTTAATACATTTCTTTTACAAAAACAATTTCAATTAAAATTATAGGTATGTGGGCCTCATTTTAACATATATATATATATATAAATATCTAATATAAAAAATATGTAATAATATATAATATATATAAATATATATATATATCATATATATATATATATAAAACTTTCTTCAATATTTTAAAAAAGCATATTATGAAAAAAATTAGAAAGATATAAAAAATAATAATAGATAGGTTTATGTTGTTTAAATAGGCTATATATATGATATATTACTTGGAAATATAGAAGAAAAAATAGGGGGAGGGAGGTTTACTTTTGGGGCTATTTACATTTTTGTGGTAAATGATGTAACCATTTATGGAGCCCTTTCCACATTGTGGGAGCTAACTTTCACAACTGAGAAGGCTTGGGGACCTTTCTAAAGGATTTTAACATTTTAATTTGCTTTACAATGTATTAATGAAAAAAAAAAAAAAAAAAAAAAAAAAAAAAAAAAAAAAAAAAAAAAAAAAAACTCAAATGTAATATGAGTTTCCTGAATTCTTGGGGGCAGGGGAGAATTATTTTGTAATCATTAAGGAACCCTTTACAGAACATTAACATTTTAAAATTTTTTATTTTTAAAATGAAATGACTGATAAATGTCTTTTCCAGTAAAATAAAGATTAAAAGGACCACTAAAAAAAAAAAAAGCCATCAAAATGGTTCCTAAAGGACAAGTTATGAATGTCTTTCAGTAGCAATTACTGTCCTTCCAAAAACTCTCAAAATTAACATCTAGTTTTATCTTACTATATAAATACATATATATTAGTGATGTACTACTGTTCCACACTCCATGCTGGACTTTAGGAATCAGCCAGTTTTTCCAGACCAATGACCAAATTCAGCAGTCCAGTAATAAATGATTTGTACTTGAATTTATTTGACTACTTTTTTCCTTGCCATTTTTAGCAACTTTTGCATATTTGTCAAAAACTAGCCTCAAATTTATAAACACCGTTCCTTCTCCACTTTGCTTACTCATGTCTACCTTTTTTTTTTTTTTTTTTTAAATTTTCCCATATTCTCTCTTGTTGATGGGACTTATTCTTAGTTAATAGTTATGCTCCTCAAGGTTCCGCCTATTTACCACCCTTTCCCTACTTTTCATCATGATGATCTCATAATTACTAAGTGTACATGCCTTATGTCAATTATTCCACCCTCCATTCTTCTACTTTTTAAAATCTTGTGCCTCTCTTGCATCTAGAATTACCACTGAACTTTTTAACATTTTGATCCTATTCCTGCTGATCTGGATAGGGTTTCCCAGTAGTGTCACCTAAACTTTAATTTATTTTTTAAACACCCACCTATAAATCTCTTACAAAAAATCTTCCAATTTCCATGTTTTTCAATGGTTTTAGTTTCACCTGTGGACAATATAAGCACACTTGGTAACAACAAACAAAAAATTGACTCAAAAGCTTATTACAATGATCACTAAGGTAACTTAAAGGAAAGTTTTTTTTTTGTTTTTTTTCAGGAAGCTAGATATTTTTCAACCCTTCGCAGTTACTTAACTATACAAGGGTCTCTTTTTGCCATTTTTCATCTCCAAGGGATTAAGGGGTGGGGTTAGAGTTCTAGATCCTCCAATCATTTGGATAAGGTTGAATCCCAGACTAAAATACTTATAAACTTTTCTTTACTTACAAACTATCTTGATTCTCCATCACTTTGCAACTAGATCTTGATGCTCTTTTTCTTTCCTTTGTACTACAATTGTAGAGATTAGACTGTCATGGAGAGTGGACACGGAAAACCAGAGGGGAGATGAAAAAGAAAAGGTACACAAGAAGGAATCTTAGAATGAAATTAAACATCTGCAAGAAATATTCAACAATGCTTTTGAGAAGAAATGTTTGCCAGGATTTAAATTAGGAACTACTTAAAAGTTTGATTTACTATTCAGTTTTAATTTTTTGAAAAATTTAAACATTAAATAATTTTTGTATCAAACCGAGTTGGAGCTGTAAATATATTGGAAACGTTCCTGTAAGCAACTTATAATTATGAAAAGAATATCATTTTTATATTAAGAAAATTTAAAAGAAGAAATCAATAAATTGAAATCATTAAATTCTGGCAACAGTGGTTGGATTTCTCCAAAAAATATCATCTTGTCAAGAAAAATTTCTTCATCTGATAGCAAGGTGCTGAAGATAATGATAGTGGTAGTAGTGATAGTGATAATATTGAAGATAATGATGTTAATTTAAGTTAAAATATTGTGAATAGTGATGAACAATAAGTGAATATATATCTATCTATCTATCTATCTATCTATATATATATATACCACCGCCTTATAACCTTATATATATATATATATATATATATACTATATATATACTATATATATAACTTATATATATATATATATATATATATATATATATATTTATGTATACATTGTATTGTGTATGTATTTATGCATACATTTTTTATTTATATAAAAAAGCACCCGATAAGCTCAGGTAATTTAGAGCACTATCCCAAACAAAGCAAGGGGTACCAGGTTATCGCAACTAAAGTCAGTTGGGAGGAAATGTGAAGGCTACTCTCCTTGGGCTTGGCTTCGATCCTAGATTAGGGCTCTGCCTGTAGGTGGTAGTGCTTATCTGCATACTTACTTATATATATCTATATATATATATATATATATATATGCTTAATAACATATGTATATATATATATCTTTCTTCCTATATACTGCTGCTACTGTGCAGAAGTTATATATAAAAGAGATAACCATTCGAATTCCATCTTCTAATAGACTCCCTTGAAGCACAAGGGGTTCAACAAATTATGATAAGGTTTGTGTCAATTGCAACTAGTCTAATTCACTGTGGTACCTTTTCTTTTCCAGTAACACTACTTTACACAATTTTCAAAAATCTTGTGATATTCCCTACCAAATTTAACCTTTCACTTAAAAGATAGTAGCATTGATTTTTAAATTTAAACCACAGGTTTTTGACAATTTCATTAATGAATATTAAGCTTCCTGAATTTTACCTTTGGATCAACCAAAGTGCACAATCAACTACATAAAAGAGAGTATTGTATCACTGGGGATATTCCACAAAAAGATCAATGTTATAGAAAATACAGTCTGAGGATGCTACTATAAGAGTTCCAATTCAACAATCCCTCAAATAGTTTGATAATTTAAAAGATTTAGAGGAATAGCTAATTTTACTTCTTTTTAGATTATAACATGCTACATGGGTAGGTGGGATGAAAGAAGACTATATAAATAAGAAGAAGAAAAAAGGAGATCATAAGTTACACTTACAATTTGTTAGGCAAAACAAATTAATAATTATTAATTTGTTTTGCATAACATTTTTCTCTGTAAACTACCTAATTTCACACTTCCATTTGTAATTTTAAAAATTATTATTTTGGCGTCTTATATTTATATGTAAAAATATCCAATACAATAATTTACTCATTTTTACTACAATGGGATCTGCAAGAACTCTGACTAGGATCTGGCACAATATTTTCACTCTTGACTCCGCCATAAAAATTGAATTTCACATACTGAATATTATATATATATATATATAAATATAATATATATATATATACTTATATGCATACTCACTCTATATATATATAAATATATCATATATATATATATGCACTTTATATATATATATAATAATAACAACATATATAACTAACAACAACTAATAACATATAGCATAATATGCTCTGCTCTTCTGCTCTGCGATGGGTGAATGACCCGGAGAATCAAGGATCACTCACGTTGTGGTACTCTCATTCCAGCCACATCTGTTTTGTGGAACTCCACCTCTTTTATTTTTCCCGCAATATTTAATCTTCCTCTATTTAAGTCCGGGTCTGCCCACCTGAGGAATGCGTTTGGCAAGGGTCAGGGTGAGGTTTACTTTCCATTTATTTTATTTTCTTTGTATTACTATTGTTATGTTTATTTTACTTTCTCTCTTGTGAAGGGCATTAAATAAATTGATATATATATATACTTATATATATATATATATAACTCATATATAACTTATCTCTTTATTGTATTATTTTATATTCCTACTTTATATTTTACTTACATATATATATATATATGATTCTTTTAGGTTTTCAGGTTCTTTGCTTGTCTTGGCATGAAGTGTTTTACTATTTTGCATGATTTCTCTTTATGATACTTAGTGTTCAAGATAAATTTTTTTTGTCTAGGCATTTACGGTTTATTTTATTTTATTTTATTTTTATTATATATATATATATATATATATATATATATATAATATATATATATATATATATATATATATATATATATATATATATATATATATATATATATATTTCATTCTAGGTCTTATATGTAATAAAGGTTTTATTGTTTGTGGTTTGGGTGGATGGAATTTGGCCTGTCAGGCTTTTTTAATACAGATTTGATGTGTGCTTGGCACCCCAAAATCGATACTTCTGTTTTTGGGTGTGTATATATGTGGTGTGGCTACAGCAGGTTTTGGGAATATTGAAGTTAGGTGGGGTACAACTCCGATATAGTTTCCGATTAACTGGTTGCTAGTCTTTACTCACTGATCTCAAGGTGCTGTTGTCATTATTATATAGTTTTTTTAGTGGTAGCAGAGTGCAGTTCGGAATGCTCTGAGGGCTTAGTGTTTTGCTGATTTGTCATTGTTGATGTGGTTTGTCTAGGTATGGGTAAGAAGGATGGAACAGCTGGAGGTTAAGTACAGTCATTGGAGAGAATGGACAGAAAATGAGGAGATTGTGCCCAGTGTTTAGAGGTGATGGAAATTGTGCGAATGAGTATGAAGTGTGGAAGAAATGTGTTGAATGGTGGTATAAGTTGAATGGAAAAGAGTATGATTGCCCTGGTAGTGAGATTTTAATGAGTCTGGAAGAAAAAGTTTTTAAAAAGGTGTGATATTGAATTGAATGATTTGGGAAAGGATGATGGTGTTAAGGTGCTAGAGGAACTGGACAAAAGATACAGGAAAGAGAAACAGTGTGATAGATATGATAGAATATTAGAATATTCTTATATTGAGAGAGGAGAGAATGAGAACATGAAAGAATATATAACATCTAGATTCGAGTTAGTAGAAATCAAATTTAAGATGGCTGGTAGAGTTGATTTGGGTGAAGATATGAGATGTGTTCATCTGTTAGAAGGAGCAAATAAATATCGGTATGAATCAAAGACAGATGATGTTGGCATATTGTGGAAAGGATGCTTGGGAATTTAAAACGTTCAAAAATGGTTTGTTAAATGTGTGTGTAGGTTTGGGCAGAAAGACAAATGAAAGGAATGGCTGGTTGTGAAGTGAAAGGAAAAATGTATTTCAAGAAAGAATGAATATTGGAGGTATTGAGTAAATAAGAACCGATTTGTGATGTGAAATGTCTTATGTATTGTTCAATATATCATTTTGCAGCAGTGTCCAATGAGAGGAAGGAACAAAAGGAGAGAAGACGAAAGTGTTGGAAGAGGTATGAGATTATTAGAACAAGCAGGTTATGAGATCGGAATGACAGGTTTAGGTAGAGGAAGAGGTTTGATCACTAATTCAGAGATTCAAATTGTATTGGCAAAGTGCTACAGGTAGTGAGAAAAGAGAGTGTGATGACATATGTACAATTGAAAATAGAAATAGAAGATGTCAGAAAAAGTTAATAGGTGAAAAGTGACTAGGATTGGTGGTTGGTAGTATGAATGAGATGAAAGAGAAGATGTAAAAGAATCTATGAGATGGTTAAATGTGACATATTGTTTGGGAATACCCTTTATCAGGCTGTAAAGAGGCTGAATATACCATGTTGGATAAAAGATATTAAGTTTTTTTTTTTTTTGGACATGTTGTAAAAGAGGATCAGGCTGTAAAGAGGCTGAATATACCACGTTGGATAAAAGATTTTCATTTTTTTTTTTTTTTTTGGACATGTAAAAAAGGATGTACCTTGGTTGTTAGGAAGTGAATCATTGAAAAATATGGATGCCAGTACAAATCTTAGGAAGGATGAAATAAACATAGGTATATTTGGTAATATGCAAGTGAGATGTAAAGTGAATGAAAAAGGGCATATGATGTTACGTTTAAGAGGAGGCATAAAGAGAAATGTTTGGTAGGTAGGTGGGATGAAAGACTATATAAATAAGAAAAAGAGGAAAAAAGTAGTAGTTCCAAAGTTACACTTACAATTTGGGGACCCAGGAAAGGAAAGGTTATGGAATCTAATGAGAGATGCCTATGGGGATGAGATCAATAGAAATGAGTGGAAGGAAATAAGAAGTTATATAGATGATGCGAGTGAAAAATATGACACTTGTGTTAGGTATAGGAAGACTCCCAGTAGACAAGTGGTAGATTTTCCTTTGGCAAAAGAAGTTTAACGAAATGGTTGCCATGGATTTGGGTGTATTGGAGGGACATTTTATTGTTGAAAAGGTGTTGGAAAAATGGATTAGCATATTTGGAGCACCTGATAGGTTTTTTTTTTTTAGTGATAATGGCTTGGAATTTCAGAATGAAGAGATGAGTGTTGTGTGAAAAGTCTAATATGAATTCAATAGGAGACTGCAACTGAAGGTCCTTTGAGTAATGGGAAATGTGGTGGTGATTTTGCATGACATCTCTTTTATTACGCCCTTTGGTGTATTAAGCCAAGTCCTTCTTTTCTTTTATTTTTTGCCCTGTATTTACTGTATTTATATTTATTGTTTTCATTCTAGGTCTTATATGTAAATAAAGGTTGTATGGTTTGTGTGGATGGAATTTGGCCCCTCAGGCTTTCTTAATACCGATTCAAGGTGTCCTTGGTAATCACAAATCGTTACTTTTCTGTTTTTGGGTGTGTATATGCGGTGTGGCCAAGGTGAGTTTACATACTTGGGAATATTGAAGTTGGGTGGGGTACGAATTGAATATAGTTTTCAATTATTTTGGCTGCTCGGCTTTACTCCTATTTATCTCAAGGCGAGCGTAAAGTCATTCTGATGTCATTATTTAGCCTATATATATATATATATATATATATATATATATATATTGCTGCTTATATATATATATAACCTTAACCTCTGTCTTAACCTTATATATATATATATATAACCTCTGTAACCCCCAAACTAAACATATGAGAAGTCAGCAATCCTGAGATACTGTCCCATCACAGCAGGCCAGGTCCAGAGATTTGTTAAAGCAAGTGTATATCAAGGTCACATCTGATTTCAATTGTTTGGGGGAAAGACATCACTGACAGTGGGGAGGGGAGGGTGCATTTTAAATTTAAAATTTACATTCCTGAAGGGAGAGATCATGCCCAGAGAAGAGACGGGACAGCATTATACTCTGATTTAAAAGTCTAAAGTTAGTTCTGCAGGTGATATTTCAGGTATATACGTGCTTGGAGTATCGTGTTATTTGGATATGCAGAGCTAGATCTTTAGGTTGAGTATGAATGTGTTTAGTAATGGGGGGGGTATCTGGAGGCAGGGATGGAAGTATGTTGTATATATATATTAGAATAGTATAATACTGGTGTAATTTTTTTCCTTCAAGGTGCAGGGGTGTGATCAATTGAGTAATTATGGGATGAGAAAACCAGGTGCTTTAAAAACTACGCTTGAAGCGTTCTTTTATGAGGATGTGGATGGCCTAGTGTTTAGAGCATCCGGTTATTGTTAACTCTGCGATGCGGAGTTCAATGTTTGAATCCCGCTGATGGAGAGTAAAATCTCCTTTGACTCATTCATTTTCGTATCCTAATGAATGAGTCACAGGAGATTTTACTCTCCATCAGCGGGATTCAAACATTCGACTCTGCATCGCAGAGTTAACAATAACCGGATGCTCTAACCACTAGGCCATCCACATCCCCAAAAAAGAACGCTTCAAGTGTAGTTTTTAAAGCACCAGGTTTTCTCATCTCATAAAATGAGCTTTCATAAGAAATGTTTGTTTCAGTTGGTAGGTGGTGGTAAATGTTTGGAGGAAAGGCAACCTTGTTATCCTGAAAGCTTTGTTTTGTATGGTTATTAATTTCTGAACATTGGATTGTGATATTATGGGTGCACAGGCAGTTTAAGAAGGGTCAAGGGTATTGTCTGTATACTATTGTTAGGGGTCTCTTTATGTTGGCCCAAATTTGTTCCAGTTAATGTTTTCAGCGCATTTAATTTGTGTGTGGCTCTAAAAATAATAATGTTTATGCGAGGGGGTGAATGTCATGTGTATTGAAAGTAAACCTTAGGATGGGAAGTTGTTTGTTGAGAGGAGTCTATTGTGTGATAGGAAAACTGTTGGGTGGATGTTATTCTTTTCTATTTCTATCTGGGTTAAGTAATGTAATAAGAGGATTTTTAGGTGAGGCAGAAAGTCTGTTTTATAATTGATAGTAACTGTTCAAGTTGATTTATATATTATTGTAGTTCTCTACATGCTATAGTTAAAGGAACTTCGAGCTGTGATTGTTAGGTTATCTGCATAGCTATCGAAGGGGGGTGAAGGGTGTTGGTGAAAGGATGGCTCCCTGGGGGACTTCATTATATAATGTGTATGTACAGGAGGAGTGGTGCCCTTGTACAAATAGCTGGATAGGAAATAATTTTTTTTTCTTGTCATTGATGTTTGTGTGTGTTTAATATTTTGTTCATTAAAAGGTGATGGGGGACTGTATCAAATGGCTTGATGATGTTTAAGAGTACAAAAAGGGGGAGGAATTTGACTAAAACCTGTAAGGATGTTTTGTGTTAGATCAGTTAGAGGAGGGTGGTAATAGTGTGTTTTTGTCTAAATCCATGTTGTGTGTCTGATAGGGAGATGAAAGGGAAGATTCTATTTAGGATTAACCTTTCAAGTACTTTGGATATTGAAGAGAGTAATGATATAGGTCTGTATGAAGCTAGGTGTGCTTGGTTTTAGTATGGGAATTATGCACATGTGTTCCCAGAACAGAGGGAGAGTTAGTTTGACATGCAAAGTTAAATAATTTGAGTTAGGACTGTCATAGCTTTGGTTCCTAGGTGTTTGAGATTAATATTGAATATTTGGTCTGGCCCTACTACTAGTGAGTTTTTAAGGTTTTGATAGTATGAGAGAGAGAGAGAGAGAGAGAGAGAGAGTGAGGGAGGAAAGAGAGAGAGAGAGAGAGAGAGAGAGAGAGAGAGAGAGAGAGAGAGAGAGAGAGAGAGAGAGAGAGAGAGAGAGAGAGAGAGGAAGGAAGAGGTAGATGATAGAGAGAGACGGAGAGAAGAAGAGGAGAGAGAGAGAGAGAGAGAGAGAGAGAGAGAGAGAGAGAGAGAGAGAGAGAGAGAGAGAGAGAGAGAGAGAGAGAGAGAGAGAGAGAGAGAGAGAGAGAGAGAGAGAGAGAGAGAGAGAGAGAGAGAGAGAGAGAGAGAGAGAGAGAGGAGAGGAGAGGGAGTTTGAGAGAGAGAGAGAGAGAGAGAGAGAGAGAGAGAGAGAGAGAGAGAGAGAGAGAGGAGAGAGAGACATAGAGAGAGAGAGAGAGAGAGAGAGAGAAGAGAAGAATAGTAGAGAGAGAGAGAGAGAGAGAGAGAGAGAGAGAGAGAGAGAGAGAGAGAGAGAGAGAGAGAGAGAGAGAGAGAGAGAGAGAGAGAGAGAGAGAGAATCTATTCTTGACCAAGCAATAACTTAATAATAAAAAGATGCAATAGAATTCTTAAATATATACCCCAATTCTTAATTCTCATATTTTAATTAAGAGTACTATGACATTCTCTGCTTAACTTTTTCTAAGATAATCTTTAAACAAAATATAAGAAATTTTTGTGAAATGGTGCATTGATTTCCTTTCCATACAGTTTCTTGAGCAGGATCATTTAGATGCCCCAGACGATTGCACTGGATTCAATAGCTAAAAAAAAATTTTAAAACCATGTTTCTGGTCATTCCAATAATGAATATAAAGCCTCCTTAAGTGCTTTAACAGCTCCCTAAAGATGTGAATCAACTAAAGTAAGTAAAGGGAATATGGTAGCAGTGGAGGGTATTCCATGAAAGGATATCACTATAGAAAATTAGGTCTGAGGACAATACCTTACAGGATTCTATCTCCACAATCTCTGATAGTTTTATCTAGTTGTACCTATATTTTTCCATTTTGCTAATTCAAACGATTTATAGAGATAAAGCTAGTTTTTTTTCATCTCTAGAAAACTATATGCTTGATTATTTATTTCATTATTTTTTGGTAAGCTAGGCCTATATATATATATATATATAATATATCAATAATAACAATATATATATATATATAACCAACTAATATATATATATATATATATATCTTTCTTTACCTATATACTACTTCTTATATATATATACCTTCTTATATATATATATATGGTGATGCACACATACCATGGTATCTGTCGATTTTTGAGGTATCGGTGTCGGGAATTTTGAGAGTAGTAATATCAGTAAAATTTTGCCAATACCTTTAACTGATACCACACATTTTGCGTCTTTAGAATTGATATATATTATATATATATATATATATATATAACATATATAATAACAACTTAACATATAACCCAACCCTACTCGTCTTTCATTGAAAAAGATTTCATTTTATTTATACATATCACATACCATATACCTCATTGCTGCAGGGTGGTGTTGGTAGTTTAAAGGTTTTGAGCTTCTATCAACACAATTCACGAAGCAAGATTTGATAGGAGTTTCGGCCCCTTATCAGAGGAGAATTTAAATTTCTATTTCAATGACTCAACAACTTTGAAAACGCAGCTTTACCCTTTCTAGAAATTAAAGTTTCAAATTTCTTTTTCTAATTTTCTTTATATATATATATATATATATATATATATATATAATATATATATATATATATAATATATATATATATATATATAACCTTAATATATATATATATATATATATATATATATATATATATATATATATATATATATATCTATATATTCACTTCATCTATCTGACCTACTGTAGGTTAATATGGAGTTGCTATGGTTTTTAACATTTTAGTAGCATAAAACATAAATGCTCAAATTTGCGATAGTTTTGTTAAACTTAGCGGCGCAAAATGGTAAATGCTTACTGGCGTAAAGAAGATTTCCTTAATTCTATAGGTTCTATTTCCTGTGATTGCTGAATTTAGCACGTTCTTGCAGTAACAAAAATGAAAACAGCATGATAGGGCCTACCATGCCACTGACGATGAAATATTTCATTCAATAAAAAATCCTTTAAATCTAATTTCTTTCTAATCGATAAACTCCATCACACAATAGTTGATCAATTTTTTGTAATATAAACAATGTTATTTTTTTTATTTCTATTTATCAGAAAACAAAAACGAAAGTAAACCTAGTAAGAAATCGGCAATCATTAGTGCCAAAGAAGTCTTATGGATGTTAAGTGTAGGTTTAAATGTTTTTATATAAAAAGATTCCAAATTTTTAAATTCTTCATCTGTAGAAGCATTTTGAAAATGAAGAGATATAGGGTGCCTATTGAGGTCATGTGATCTCTGACAGCTAAATTCAGTGGTTGAGAGATGGGGAGATAGTTCGAAAGGAAATGCCCATGTGTTTGAAGGCTTGCATCTTAGTTATAGGAAAGTTTGACCTACATAGTCGACGTTACAGTCGGCACATTCATATTTGTAAACAATATGCAACCTCAAGTTCATGGGGATGCTTTTTTTAATCTTAAAGAAACTGCCAATTGAGTTGCTGTTAATGAAAGATATAAGAAACTTGCATTGTGGAAATTTTTGTTTAAGACATTTCTAATCTGAAAGTGCAGATCATTGGAAAGGGGTCCAATGTAAGGAACCCAAGGATAAACAGGAAGTTTAGGAACATCATATGTAGTAGTTTTAGGGTGATAAGTGGTCGAGAAACAGGTAAACAAGTTTATCAAAAAGGTTATAGGGAAAAAGGCTAAAGCTAGAATATTTACGAAGAAAGGTGATTACTTCATGGAAAAACTACTTCCAATCAGAACAAATAACAAAGGCATGATTGAATGAGATAGAAATAAAGAAATTAGTCCCAAGTAAAGCATTGTGAACTTACGATAAATAGAAGTAGCAGCCCACTAATACTTTACTTGGGACCAATTTCTATAGTTCTCTCTCTTTTAATCGTAATACAAAGATTTTACGATAGAATGAATTTCAGTATTTTCTTTGCTTTTAATTTAGTGCTTACACTGGATAAGAAATGCTCACCCAGTTTTAGCACAAATTTTGTTTAAACGACAGTGATTTCGTGCTAGGCTTACTTTTGTTTTTAAACAATTGGAATCAGCTGTTGTGATGGAACACGTGGTTTTGGAATAAAAAAAAAAAATATCAAATGGTTTATATTACAAATAATTGATCAACTCTTTGTGATGGGAGTTTATCCATTTGGAAGAAATTAGATTTAAGGCTGATTTTATTGAATGAAATATTTATCAATTCATCGTTTTATATTTTTTGTAAGAACGTACTCAAATTCGGCAGAAAGCACAGGAGTAGCAACCTTACAGAATTGGAAATTTCTTACGTTTGGTAAGCATTTCTTACGATTTTAGCAGTTTGACAAAAACGAACGCAAAGATGAGCAGTGCTTGAACGTGTGTAACCGCCTTTAATCTTCAAACAGCTTTATATATATATATATACTATATATATATATATATTTTCTTATATATATATATATATATATATAACAACATATATATTGCTATATATATAATTTTTAAAACTTTTTTTTTATTTAAACATGATAAATCTTAATGTGCAGGCTACGGCCTGGGCACCGCTTTAGCAGTGTAGTGACGTCATAGGTAGAATGTTAGATCAAGGGAATCATATATATATATATATAACAATATATATAAATATATATATATATATATATATATATAACTACTATATATACTATATATATATATATATATATATATATATATATATATATATATATATATATATAACACCTTGCTATATATATATTAGGCCATATTTATAGGGATAAAAGTATCGGTATCGGGTATCAGCAAAAATTTCAGTATCAGTATTGAAAAAAATTGTGAGTACTTGTATTGGTATCAGGACTCAAATTTTGGTATCGGTGCAACACTAATATATACATATATATATTATCAGGCTTGGGTTCAAGTACATTTTATCAAGTAAAACAAGTACAATTACTTTATGAAAACTTGCATATATATATATATATATATATATATATATATATACTCTTATACTATATATATATATATATATATATA
>JABUQX010088089.1:0-12500 GCA_015478945.1 Trachelipus rathkii
AAGAGATAAAAAGAAGAGAGATCCGCGCAACAGTAATAGTATGCGTACTTGAGATACTGCCCCCCACACAGAACGTTATATTCTCACTCAAATGTGGTGTATAAGTCGGACGTGAACAGCGCAGTATAGCCATGGAAAGGACCCTAGTAATCTCCGATTCACATATCTTATCTCATGCGAAAAAGGTCTGTCGATGATAGGTATCGTTACACTAAATAGCTGCTATTATGTGCTGTGAGCACTTACTGCATCGTTAGTTATATATTCTTTTATCGTTGTGTTCTTAAATGATATATCACACTCAGTATAGAGGTATATCAAACAAGGTAGGACTGCAGGAACTTGAAAGGTTAACGAGTACTGTCTTTGTCAAATTTCCCTCGAAGAACTAAGGCCCGATAATCCTATACCATATTATGAGTATACCAACACTCCATATATATAATACGATTGACGCTTGAGTATTTGATGAGGGAACCAATATGTGAGTGATTGAGCCTAAGTTATGAATGATATTCACTGTGAGGGTTTTGATTTTTTTATTCGAGTGAGGCCCAATGTCTGAGAATGGTCTCTCCTAATGTGAGTCCTTTGAATGCAAATGTTTTTTTGTATTCCATCAGTTTGCCAAATATTAATACACTAATTGAGTAAGTTCGAGATTCATCGGCACCAAATATCACATAAAATAGTAAAGTTACAGATCACAGATCCGAGTACATTTATCATGTAACCCCATGTAACCCACATATAAAAGAATAAGGAAATGGGATTACACCACTGTAACAAAGCGCAATCAAGTGAACAAGCGAGCGCACTTACTAGGAATTCCCAGCACATCTTATCTTAGGGTCACGTATCACAACGAGTATGGAAGAGCGGTTCAACCTGCACCCCAATACGAATGTATGGGGAATTTTTGAAAAATTTTAAACAAAACAAAACTTTGTGATAAACCAAACATATGGAGTGAAACAGCAACCTGTGCGAACGAGAGAGTTACGTGGTTAGGGTTATCCCTTTCCGAGAGATATATTATTCAAGACCAGATTCAAGGAGAGCACATAGCCTTGACCGGTTATACACATCGCAGGACGTTGATTTTTTATCCATATGACGGCTCCTTAGATATAAAGAAGCAAGCACTTGCGAGGATATCTACGTTGCAGTCACCGGCGCACTCGATATGTAGACCAGTCTTATAAACGACTCACAGCAACCGTATGGAATGGATGAGGAGGGTGGTAGAAACAACGACCAATAATAAAGGAACAACGTAAATCTGACCATTTTTGAGAAAACAGTCTCTACATAGAGAGAACACTCTCATTGGGAGAAGGTCCGCGTATGTGGGCGACGGCCTGTTCATCGGATGTGGATAACGGACTAAGTGCATAGAGAGCTTATGCGAGCATTCCACTGTTTTGCACATGAGTAAAGGAACACAATCCCATACAAACCTCAGTGTGCAGGTCGCAGGTTAGCCACCCCAATATTGGCACGCTTTCGAACCATGCAGGTATATATATCTGGTGAGCGCCACGTGACTCCAATTGTTGCAAGAACCAATAGTTGCCAAAATCAACTACAATGAGCAGAAAGTATCGAGAGAAAACGCCTAGCATATAAGTAAACGATTAATAATCAATCAGAGTTACAACTTCAGTTGTGACCAAGCGAGCTCATATACTTTTGTAGGTTATGCAAAAAACACTCATAACTCTGCACATGAAAAGGACAACATCTTTTTACTAGTCTCAGCCCTGCTCTGGTCTAATACCACTTCCCCTCACTCCTAAACCGACATGTCATATTTATTAGGCTACATAGCTTCACAACTCCTCTATTCAAGAATTCACGCCTGCTAATCAAATAACACAAAGTTATCCTTGAGGGATTATTTATATAATTAGGTAAATATGTCCTTTTGTTGGCTGGAGCTACGGTTTATCTACTCTTCTTCATTACTTATATCTCCATAATTATTGCGTATAATGCCTACATATCGTATTACACTACTGACGTCTATTACCCATATCTGCCACATTCCTAGTTGCTCTTCTATGAGAGGGCCAAACAACTGATGTTCACCGGAGCAACTGACGTTAGTTGAAAATTCTGAGGAGGAACAAATTGCTGTATGGTTCACCGTTAAGACTAAAACCCGAGTAGAGCAGAGTGGAGGTAGTATCAGACGAAGAAGATATCACCCCTGCCCACCTATATATAAAATTTTATTTAATGTGCCATTATTCTACACATGAGAAGCTCCATCGAAAATATTATCAATCTACTCTCTCTTTACGATAACATTCGCATGTTTATGCGCTGAGGTTTTCGTAATTAGCTGACCTGCGCATAGATAACACTTACTAAACGTAACATTATCCCATTATCACTACCTTAAATGAATTAAAAATTAATATCGAAACTTATAATATATCTTACACATTTTTCACATACATTTAAAACATCTACCGTAAGTGATAACACCTCTTTGTAACATAACTTGTTGGACACCCTATATATATATATATACTATATATATTATATATATTATAAATATATATAAATATATATATATTATATATATATATATCATATTATATTAATATATAATATTATATACTAATATATATCTATATATTACTATTATATTATATATATATACTATATATATTAAATATATATATATCTCCTCACCAATGTAATTCATGGCTAAATCACTGCTTTTGTATTTCGTTTGCAAAATATTAATACACCAAAATAAAGAAAGTATTAAAACAACTAGGGTTCTATTGTAAATAACACTATTCCTTAATTATAAAATCTTATATATATATATATTATATATATATATAATATATATATTAATATATATTATATATATATATATATATCTATATAATTATATATATATATATATAATATATATATATACTATATAATATATATATATAATATATAAAATTTAAAGGAAAATGTGGGGAGTTACAGTATATAACCTATCACCATTATTTATAAGTAAACAAGATTTATAAATGGATTCCACCTGACCCCAATTAATAATAAATAACAAAAAACTGAATTAATATAACAAAATGACTAAATGAACATAATATATATAAACTTATGATAGGAGTCAGAAGTGACCCCAAACTACTACTAAACAGGATCAAACAACTAGTTACAACATATGACCTCATACTATTAAAAGTAACTATAATATCAACACTATACTATGTTAGGTCACTGAAGTGACACCTATTTAATAAAGTAAAACAGAGCAACTTGAGGAGGGTTATATAATAGAGTGACCCCAATATTAAATATGAACATACGTATATACTGTACTATTTATCCTCTCTATTAATCTTTATCTCTACTCCAGGACACGGTAGAGGATGTTCCGCTCCTGTACACGCCGAGAGCAATTATTATTCTATCATCCAGAACGATATATACACCTTCAATACCCTTGGCGTCATAGTTACTCCTTCTCTCCAAGGGGCCCATACAATTATTTGAGTTAGAGAAATAGCTGGACGAACTTTTCCCCAGATGAGGTCCCATATCGCCTGACTGGACTCGAGAGGCCATATATATATATTCACTACACTCTTCTTCGGATCATCTAAAATTCCTCACCCTGGTCTTCTGGCTACCTGTGGATACAACAGAATCTACAAATTCTTCATTCAAGTTATTCCGCGCATTCTCCTCAGCGCAAACTACACACTCAGTCCTCACCACCCAAAATTCTACAGAGTCAGCCATCGACAACCACATATATAATCCTCTTTCTATCTCAGCTGCGTCTTCGCAAATTTCTTCACTCCTAACTAATCTTCATCTCACTATAAACACTCACATCTTCACATGTCACCTTTTCGAGCTCCTCTGTCTCTATCTAAAACCACATATCAAATATTCAACTCACGTTCTTAAATTATAGCGCCTCAGATGCTCCGGCCGCTGGGTATGTCTAGCCCTACCGTATTTATTTCAACTCTTTCTTTGTTGGTCCCATGTTCTCATACTCCGTACAGCCACATGTCTACAGTGTGCTACAGACTCACTCAGGGTTGCACACACACAATCCCACGTGCTTTTTAACACTTCTCAGCCCTAGCTAAGCTCTCATTCCGGTCATTAAAACAAAACCCAGGCTTCTTAGTCTAAGATGGAGCAAAAATAAGAAATCGGTAAGTTCACACACACCACTGGGTCAAAGTAATAAGGAGAGAAGAGAAAGGATGAGAGTAAAAACTATCCTGCCCACCTCATATAAATTTATATATAAATATTATTATAATATATATTTATATAAAAAAAATTAATTAATATATATATATATATATATATATATATTATTATTAACATAAAAACATATATATATTATATAATAAATATATATTTAATATATATATATATATATATATATATATATATATTATATTATATTTAATAAATAAGGTTAAAATATATATATATAAATATATATAATTATTATTAAACTATATAATATATATATAATATTATTATATAATATATATATATAATATAACTATATATATTTAAATATTATATATCTCCCAATGTATCTGGCATAACTATCTTTTGTAATTTATATATTCAGTTGACTCTAAATATTAATTAAATATACTACAAAACTATAAAGTAAGAAATGACTAACTGGGTACATGATTAAACCACACTCTAATATTATAAGTAAAGAATATATATATAGTATAATATAATTAGGTGAAGTAACGTAACCGTCTACCTATTTTATTATATAGTATAAATACATATAAGATATATAATGTAGGTATATATCACTGGTACTTAAGACTACTATAATATATACAATATTGAATAAAACAAAAAACTTATAGAGAGATATAATAACAACCAGAACAAGCATAACTTATACGGGTGATGAGTCTAAGGTATTACCATCCCAAATAATTAATTAAAAATAAGATTACTAAAACAACTTGAGAGTCACATGAACCCCTATATATAAATAGATACTAAAGCATACTAATTATTAATAGGTATTAACAGTTGACCCACTATTTAATATTTATTTAAGAATCAAGCAACTGGGGTAAGGTCTACCCCAATAAATATAAAGTAAAATCAAATAAATAACGATCAAATTATATATTATAATATTAATACAAGGAAACTGAGGTCCCGTGAAACCTAACTATAGCAGTTATATAATATTATACCGGATATAGAACAATATATCAAACTGGTCAGGTATAATTTTAACCCCTAATTATATATTTATATTATGAGAGAAACAAGGAATTTATTAGAGGTCCACGATGAACTTATTATACAAATATTTCAAGACAAGTATCAACTATCAATATATCAATATACTAATCACAAATGTTATAATAGACCTGAAATCAATATAGAACTAAATTCACATTACAAGTTTAATACCTATAGATAAGCACAGCTACCATATTCAAATTTCCATAATATTGATAGATGGAAATAACACCCCAAAAGGCTTACTGGATATTATGGATTCACGAATGCACACAAGGGCAAGAAAAAACCCTTGCGTGTGAACTCGCATAAGATTGCTCCTACAACCTCTAAACCAACACAGATCGAAGGTCAGTCAAATAATGGTAACCAAGAAATTAAATTTACTTAATCTCAGTTAAATACTCTACATCTCTTCATATATGTGCACGAATTATGAGTACAGCTACTATCTACAAAACCAAATCAATATAGGCCTAATGGTTGCCAATTTTCTCTGTATTATACCTCGTATTGATGTAATCAGTTAAATAAATGAGTAGTTAAATATTATAATCACGTTTTCCATTTCTTAAAGCGTGTGCTCCATTGTTCCCAAATACTTCATCAATTAAAAATCAATATAATAAGTTATTTTTTTCCCTAACAGGTCCATGTGATCCGATAATCTAATTAATAATTCTAGAGCATTAACTTAAAATTCGACTAATTTAAAACAGATTACACTCGTTTTATTTTTGTTTTCTTTTCTCATATCTTGAACCAGCGCAACTTACTAGTATGAAGAACCTCATCCTTAGTTTCGCACACCAATATTCGCAATTATTCCGACATATGTTAATAAACTTGTACGGAGTAGAATGTAAGCGGAGTAACGTATCCTGCCCCCCTCTATATATATATTGCAATTACTTTTTATTGTACTAATGATTAAGTTTTCTTTCACAAGTATACTAATAATTCATCGGTACCTATAAAATTTATTCTTATTTGGTGTTCAATAGATCTATCAAGTGAACCTTAATTTACATATAAATATTGAATATAGTTAAATATATAAATTATCTAAAAACCCCATACATTTCTTTTATCCATAATACTGTTAATTACGTGTACATAGTATGTATATAAATTGTTTATCTTATTATATATTATTCATCTATCAATTTTATTATCAAGTCTTAATACGTATCTATAAATTTATTTTATTTATATAAATACCACCTTTCATTTTGCACTACTAAATGGGTTTATATTGTATAAACAGCCTCAGCCGGTGGGTAGGTGAGCAACTCCCGGCAGTTTTGCTACGTATTCAAACCCTGAGTCAAGTTATATGCTCTATTAATAAAAATATACTTGTGATTTAAAACTCTATTCGATTTTTTCTATATCTTTTTAATATGTGGGTAATTATCCCAATGTATCCGTGCTGCTATCAAAATAATAGCTTATATTTGTACATTACTTTTCTGTCCTATGCTATTCATCCTAATCTACTTTCTTCTAATCACTTTCTACACTCCACCTTCCTGAATAATACAATGCTCACGAGATAAATTGGAAAGGTATGAGGTCTACACGATTCGATATCTCCTCCTCTCTCACCAATCATTCTCATCACATATACAACGCAATTATCCTTAATGTGCACATATGGGAGTAACTTTGAGAGTACACCATCCATTTGTGATTTTCTTGTAATGGTTCCTAACACTTATACTATGGGCTCTCTACCTCCTCTGCAACCTCCAGACAATAACTGAAAACACACCAACCCAAAAAACTCGATAACACGAACAATCATAGCAATCAATCTCTCGCAACTGTCGGTCAACGGAATTGACGCCCAAGTAAAATACCAGAGTCGCATGAATTCGCCAATAAGTCACACTGTAGCAATCATTCTCAATCGCAGCCTCCTCCTCTTTATAACTAAATTGATATCCAATGCAATCCACTTCGGAGTCAGTCCTGATGATCCATAATAATAACAGCAAGTGGTGCATATTAAAATAACACTCCCCTGCTTCGTCCTGATTATGAATTCATAAAACCGCTCTATCAATGGAGGTCAATATACGGTGTCTGAACCTCCGCGAGATCTCACCTAAAGTACGTGACAAGAAACACGGGCACTCGACGGAAAATCTCAGTAAGGGAATGATCCACTACCGCTAAAGGGGAGGACATCTGAGTATGGGCTATCGATAGAGGCGAGAGCAAAGTATAACCGCAAGCCGCTTCCCGAAATATAAAGAATCGACTATGCTCACGAAACTCAACTTGGGGTCAGGTTACCACCGACGGCAGAATGCTCGAAGAAAAAACTATATAAAGTAGAATTTCGGAGAGATACCACTAGTGATATTAATCACTAAATTTTCAAGAACATAATAATATATGCAAATACTACAAGCTAAAATTAATTAATCATAATAGACCTATGATAAAAAGAACTAAATCCATCAAGTACCCAAGTGCACAGTTTAATATAACTATCAATAATATTAGAAATGATGATACAATCAATCTTTACTAATATATATTTACCATACTTATGTACACCTAGAATAATTCAATTATTACACATCATTTACTTTATATACTCAAACTCCTCTCAAGTAATTTCCGCCTCTAACAAAAGCCTATCAAGAGGAGTTGTCAGCCGTTCCAGCGCGAATATTTATACACGCAAAATTGGGCAATTGGCCGCGCAAATACACCGAATTACATACAATCTTTCGCGTTAAGTTGCGCCATATTGCGACTCATAATTCTAAACTACTCTGAAAAACCTGATTTCGCGGAATTCTAACTGAGTTACGGAATTGCGCCCCATCATCATCTATTCCCGCAAATTCTTAACTTTCGACCAATTCTCCTGAGTCAATTCAGAATGGATTCAACTAAAAAATCTTTGGAATTTCCACGTGAGGCAATGCAAAATTATCAATAGTCCAAACAAATATTTTTGAGCAAACGAATGGAAACTCTCTTGTGTACACTCTGGCAGCATCCAGTTACCGTGAAAAAATCTGGATATCTTATAATTCGTCGGTAGTAATAAGACAATCAGGAGTATGTTATTGAGTAGAATTAAGCGTCATGTCCCATTGACAGTGCAGTATCAACATAGCTTATAAATATTGACATATAATAAAATAGTTTGAAATTAAAACAATTTAATTTCATTTTTATTACTTTTATATACAAATTTTATCTTAAGCTCTTATGTTATAATGTAAATATATAATTTTATGAACGTGTTCATCCATATATAATATATACATAATATTTTCAGACAAAATGTCTTGGTAACAGTAAACATATAAATTGAAGTGAATTAAAATATAATAAACATTAGAGTACCTAACAACATCGTAAAATAGTTCTAAACAGTTATATATATAATATTATATATAATATATATTAATTATATATATATAATATATATTATAATATATATATATATATATATATATATTAATATATATTATTATATATATATATATATACTATAAATTATAATTATAATTAATATATATAATTATATATTATAATAATATAATATATTAATATATATTAAATAATAATATATATATATATATATATATTTATAATATATCTTTTTATATACATATAATATCTTTCATATATATACTATAATATGTTAATCTATTTAAAAAATGAAACATTTTTTATAAATATGTACCATATATATAAATAATTTAATAAATATCTATATAACATATATATATATTTAATATCATATATATATATAACAAATATATAATATATAATAAAGAAGAAGCCAACTAGGGTCAATGTAAAATCATATATATATACGAATACTACAATTATATATTAAATGACTATATAATTATAGAAAATGGTGAGTTAAAACGTTAAATACTCTGTAAAAAGAGACAAATTATAAAGAAACCATATGAATTCATCCAGGGTATATTACTAATACCTACCCATATTATATATATATATTACAATATGAATAATAATATATTATCTAAAAAAACAACTGGGGTAACATGACCCCAAAATAAAGAACAAGCAACTGCGGTTACGTAACCCTATGTAATACTACTAACCAATATAATAATATATATATAGTATAATTATATATATATATAAGAATCAATATAATTACATTACTGATGTGTTCTAACATTACTATGTAGGACACATTTTTCCCACAACCGGAGGAAAAAACCTACCTCATAGGGAAATAGATATTATACACCGGATTGATCACCCAGCCTCCTGGTGGCTCAGCGAGATAGTTAAGAAATCCTCTGAGGATTAGAATAGCCCGGATAGGCCGGAAAGACACCGAAGCAACTGGGGTAAGGTGACCCCAATGATATAGAGTAAAGTAAACCAGGATAAATGACGGCCAACATCCCTCGTAACATAATATTATTATAAAATTACATATAAATAAATATATATATAAGGAGAACTGCAGGTCTCACTCGGATAGATATATCCTATAAGCTATAGTATATATAAAGAAACAATATCAAACTGGGTAATATCATTAGAGTTAGGTTACTACCTCCATAATATAATATATTTAGAGAACAAGGAATATTAATTATGAAGTGCCTATACGTGGTAAGACTTATATATCCTAATAATAATTTATCTAAATGTATAACATATAATAGACAATACTATACAAGCATATAAAATTATTATATATTTTATTGTTCCTCTTAATAACAGACATATTGACACACCCATCCACGCATATATGAATACTTTTAAACACATCATAATACAACACAGCACATGCAAAAAAATATAAGTACCTATTTACATAACATGTAAAATGTAATATTTATGTATACAATCCTATATCAGACTTTTAAACATTCATAACCTACACATCTATATGCTACGTAATGACAACATCCTTACCTAATCACATAAACACAACTCATGTATGCATACCCTATCACAAGCATATACATATCCATACATCTAGATACATAAAGTTATTAATATGCATATATGCATAAATTCGTGAAAGTAAAAAGTTAATTCCTATCAGTAAATTATTGCTAGGTCATTTCAGGAGATTATATTAATCTATAAAGATGATATGGCCTTTAAAGTTTATTAAAATTGCCAAAGGTCACCAAGATAATAATTGTAATTAACTGTAAAATTCTAGAAAACAGAACTCCCAAAGATCTCATTAGCTCTTATATGATAGATACGAATATCGCCGATTAATGACGATACACGTAGTCGGCATCAGCATACTAGACAATATCGTGCCCGACACGACATTTGACGCTATCAAGCCAGAAGGGACAACTACTCGTGCCGACAACGTTGACGTCCTCAGCAGTGAAAGGGTTAAGACCTGTTTGAGCATATAAATCCTGGCCCCGCCTTCGAATGTAGTTAGTATAAACCAAGCGCCATCAGCATGGAGATGTTTCAAAGCTCGATTTTATTGAAAGTTTGGCTTATTATTCTAGATGCTGGGTTGATTTTTTATCATTGTATCCCCCTTATCCCCCATCCCGATGACTTTCTTCTATACTTGGGAGCCTTCAATCTATTGTCATTCTATTGTCCTTCCCTCTATACTCCTATCCTCAATGTTACAAAATTCTCTCCTATCATTTTCATCTTACTTTGAGCATTCCTTTACATTTACTCTTCACTCTTACAAGACCATGGATTTTCCATAATGTCACTTCTCTTCTTCCTTCTCTGCCACTATCTCTCTCTCATCTCTCTCTCTCTCTTCTCTCTCTCTCTTCTATATATATATTTATTATATATTATATATATATATATATATATATATATATATATACTATATATATACTATATATATACATTTTATTACTAAGATTTATATTTTATATTATATATCATATAAACACTACATAGACTACAAATAAAAATCGAAAAAATACTTATTTACTATCACGTATATATATATAGTATCAACTATAGGAGATAAGCGGAGTTATAATAACGTATATTCATATACTTACGCTACCTTACACTACTATTAATATAATTATTAATATATATATATTATATATATAATATATATATATATATATTACTATATAATATATAAAAGAGAAAATATTTTAAAATTTATATATATCGTGAGCTAGATATTATTATTTCTTACAATATTATACGGTAATATATTAATATTATATAATTAATATATATTATATATATATTATATATATATATATATATATATAATATATAATATATATTAATTAATATATATTATATATATATATATATATATATTAATATATATATATTAATAATATAATATATATATATATATTATTTATATAAAATAATATATATATAATATATATATTATATATATATAATATTATATAATATATATATTATTATATTATTATATATATATATAATATATATATATTATTTAATAATTATATATATATATAATATATAACTATATATATATAATTATACTATATAATTATAGCATATGAGAAAATTTACTTTAATAAATATATATAAATATTTAGTACTACGGGTATAAAGCGTATTTGTCTATGTACATATATATTTAGTATATATATTCAGTATGCATGATATTTATGTCCTGAAAGTGAATTATATATACTGCCATAAAGTCCGTGCTAAAACGTTCCCTCCTGGTTTAGTTCTTTATATTATATATATATATGCCTAAAATATTTTAATATTTATAACATAGTATATTTATATATATATATATATAATACATACCAATAATAAAATGAACTGATAGAAGTAAAGACAACTAGGATATATGTATCAATATCGGAAGCAAAAATAAAAGTATCACCACACGACCTGAACCCAGCACCGTGACACAGCGAAGATAAAATAAATATGAGCGTATTTTGCTACGTCATGAGCGTTACACACGCTGACTCAGCTGACGCGTGAAGGGTGACTCGCATTAATAACAGCTGCGCAAGACGAATAAAGGTACTTTAATCCTTGTATGAGATATATAGTGAGTATAGTAGTAATACTACTATATCGAATTAAACTACTATATAATACATTTATATATTATAAAGTATATATTTATTAATATTATAATACATATATATATATAAAGAACTATAATGATGATATATTCTAACTTATATACTGACCTGATATATACCTAAAAT
>JABUQX010088089.1:20000-22500 GCA_015478945.1 Trachelipus rathkii
TAAATCTTTTCCGACAATTGCGTTTAGGACAACGGAAATAAAAATTAAACTTATTATTATATATAGTACATTCTGTATCACAAATACACTTTTGAGACTCTAAAATTAACTTGTAGTACATTAAAAAAGCAAGCAAAGTGATCTTATCAGATATTACAGATTCTAAATCAAACACGTCCATCTTGAACAAAGTTGAAATCATAACTAGCTTAAAACCATTTTTTTAATAAAATACGTAACTCTCCGAATCTGGGAGAAATATAATAATAAGGACTAAACCAACTAAGTTTAAGACCAAATGTGTCACTCTATGTAAAATTAAACCATATATCTCTCTCTCTCTCTCCTCTCATTGAATGTCTGGGCACTCCCTGTCCATTCCACCTACAAAATATATATAATATGTATATATATATATATATATGTATGTATGTATATGTGTATGTATTTATGTATTTGTATATGTATGTATATGTATGTAACAATAATCCCCTCTCTCTTTCCTCCTCTTTCCTCTCATATATATATATATATATATATGCTATATATATATATTAATAATAATAATATGTATAATAATAATAATAATGTATGTATGTGTATGTGTATGTATGTATGTAATAATAATGTGTGGATGTTTATGCATAAGAATAATAATATGTGTGTGTGTATGTCTCTCTGTCTATATATATATATATATATATATATATATATATATATATATATATATATATATATATATATATATATATATATATATATATATATATATATATATATATATATATATATATATATATATATATATATATATATATATATATATATATATATATATATATATATATATATATATATATATATATATATATATATTACGGTATACATTAGAATTAATCCATAATCAAATCAAAAGTTCACATATTTCCAAGGATTAATCTTGATTTTCTAAATTTTCTAAACAAACGAGAAAGAGAAGATAGATATACAGACAGATAGATAAACTAAAAGGAGAAGGCTTCGAATGAAATTAATTATAATTAATTATAATTAATTAGTCAATTAGTAATTAATAATTTTTCAGATAGGGATAACTTGTAAAATACTGCGTATTCAGATGATGAATAAATAATCTCAGGATAATCCGTTATAGGTTGGTCATATTTATTAAATAAAATTGTCAAGTAATCGTAATGCTCTCCTCGAAATTAATAAACCGAGGTCAATATAAGTTCCATCGTCAGGATCATCTTGGATAAAAGAATCTCACGTTAAAGTCTTATTGAAGGTCGTCATAGAAAAATAGAAAAGGATGAATAATATGGAATGAAATTTATTAGAGTATGTGAATGATAGAGAAAAGATTGGAGGAAAAGGATTGAGCTTGACAAAAGATAACAAATCCAATGAAAATCATTAGTAAAAAGCTTCACACAAAAATAATTGAAGCAGATACTTAAAGTTTTCGAGTCAAAGTTTTAGAGAGCCATACTTGAATAAATATAGTCGATAAACATCAAAGGATTTAAAGTATGGAAGAAAGGGAAATTGAAGAGTCTCAAAAACCTCAATATATATTTTTGTGTGCCATTCCGCACTTTGCCGTTTGGTTTCAGGATCGTACTCAAAAACCTACGATTCATCGCCTGTTATAACTTTATCCAAAATATTGTGCTCCATTTCGAGTCTTTCAAGTAAAAATCTTGACAAATTTCGAGTCTTTCAAGTAAATCTTGACAAATTTTGACCCTGTTCGCTTTCTGCTCCACAGACAAGTCTTTCAGCACTAGTTTTGCACAAATTTTTCGCATGTGCAAATGGTCCGTTAAAATTCTATGAACTGCATTTTTATCCAAACCAGTTTCTTCTGCAATCACCCTGACACTGAACCGGCGGTCTCTCTCCATCACAGCTCTAACAACTTCCACATTTTCATCGTTTGTTGACGAGATTGGTCTTAAACAACGAGTCTCGTCTTCAACATTTTCTCGGCCTCTTTGAAAGTTTGTGCCGCCAAAACCATAGTTCTCGAAGTGGCATCCCCGCAAGCTTCGTTTAAAACAAATGTCTCAGTGTGAACATTTACATTTCACACAGAATTTGATAGCTTACCGCTTCAATATTTACCTGCATCGAAAAAACGTAACGAGGATAGAAACACGCCCATACACAAAAGGATGTAGTGCAAAAACGTAACGAGTTTTCCATTCCATTCCATTCCTTCATTCCTCTCTCTTTCTCTCTCTTCCTCTCTCTCTCTCTCTCTCTATATATATATATATATATACTCTCTTTCTTTCTTTATATACCCTCTCCTCTCTCCTCCTGTCTCAAACTCTCTCTCTTTCTCTTCTCTTTTTATCTTAATATGTATCTATGTATTTATGTAAATATAATAATATGTATATATATACTTATATACATATATATATATATATATATATATATATATATATATATATATATATATATAATATATATATATATATCTATATATATA
>JABUQX010088089.1:27500-40488 GCA_015478945.1 Trachelipus rathkii
GGGTGCTGTGTCTGCCCGCATGAGTTTTGTGTGGATATCGGTAACTCCAGGCTAGTACGCTGCAGTGCTTCCTTCTTTCCTGCACCACCTCTGTTCTGTGGAATTCTCTTCTGCATCTTCTGTGTTTCCTGCTGAATTTAATCTCCCTCTTCAAAGCTTGCGTCTGTCTCATCTGCGTAATTTGCATTGGTTGGCCTTCTGGGACATTAACACCTCCTTGAATAGGGGCTCTGCCCGTGGTGGGTGGTGACAACTATAAAAAAAAAAAAATCAATGGAGTTGTTACCCTAACACCCTAAGGGATTAGTATGCTTTTAGTTTTACTGCTTTACTGCTTTACTGCTTTAACTTTCTCTTTACTGCTTTAACTCACTGCTTTACTGCTTTAACTCATACATTACATACCTTAAAACAGTAAAATCAGTAAATCAATAGAGGTGTTACCTAACACCTAAGGGATTAGTATGCTTTTGTTTTACTGCTTTACTGCTTTAACTTTCTGCTTTACTGCTTTAACTCAATGCTTTACTGCTTTAACTACATGAGTTAAAGCAGCAAAACAGTAAATCAGTAAATCAATAAGAGTTACCTAACTTTTACCTATGGGATGAGTAATGCTTTGTTTTACTGCTTTACAGCACTCTCTTCTTTACTGCTTTAACTTTCTGCTTCATGCTTCAACTTTCTGCTTTACTGCTTCAACTCTGCTTTACTGTTTAACTTTCTGCTTTACTGCTTCAACTCTTTACAGCTTTAACTCATATGTTTTACTGTTTAACTCATATGTTATTAACATTACATACCAACAAAACAGTAAATCAATCAAATCAACAGAGGTCAATGACCTAACATAAGGGATGAGTAATACTTTTGTTTTACTGCTTCTTTCTTTAACTTTCTGCTTTACTACTTTTAACTCATATGTTTTACTGAACACTCCATATGTTATTAACATTAAACATAAAAACAGTAAAATCAGTCAAATCAATAGAGGTGTATTCTTATAGGGGATTAGTATGCTTTTTGTTTTGCTTTACTTCTTTAACTCATGTTTTACTGCTTTAACTCATGTTTTACTGCTTTAACTCATATGTTTGACTGCTTTTTCCATTCCATTCCATTCCATTCCATTCCATTCCATTCCATTCCATTCCATTCCATTCCATTCCATTCCATTCCATTCCATTCCATTCCATTCCATTCCATTCCATTCCATTCCATTCCATTCCATTCCTGATTCCACCACCTCACACACAGATTTACTTTACACTCACACAGATTGCCCACACTCCCTGGGTTACTTACACTCACAGATTTACTTACACACACACACACACACCAGCGGAGTTGCGGGGTTGGCTGCTGCTTTGCGGGTGGGCTCATGCTGAGCCCTGGTGGTTAACTTATGAACTAGTGAATTAAGTTATTATCTATTCTAGTGAAATTAATAATTATTCCTCAATGTAAATATTGTTATAAATATGATATACACTTAGTAAAATAAACACTTTAATACAAATCAGATAACTTGTGCACCGCTTAACAGCCAAAATGACTATGATTTCAAAATGAGTTTGGGTCTAAAAGATAATAAAACACACACCTGCTCAAATACAAGTTTTAAGAACAAAGTTAATTTTCAAAAGACGATAAAATAATTCTCGACCAATCACATACGAGGTCATATAGAAATAAGGATTACTCCGACCAATCACAAATCACAAGTAAGGAAAACATTTCTTTTTTACCTGCTTAAAGGATCTTACCGATCCAGCATGTTTCAGTTTGAAATATATTTATAAAAATAATAATAATAACAATGATTCTTGTCTATACTGGAGTTACCTTTTGACCTGGTGTTAGGCTTAAATCAGCATGGGATACAAAAAGGCCTATCCTAAATTTAGGCCTAAATTTGGAAACCTAACTATGGATATTGCACCACATTTACAGAAAAAGGTCAGTTTGAAATATATTTGACCTGGAATTAGGCCTAAATCGCCTATACAAAAAGGGTTATCCTACAACACATTTTACAGAGAGGTCAGTTTCGTATCTGCAAGGAGTGCGGGTTGTTGTGTTTTCTCGTGATGGATTGTCAATGTACATAGATAATAATAATAATAACAAAGAAAATCCAGAATTGTTTAAAACTTTGAAATATTTTTAGTTAACATCGAGCGAATAATATAAATGTAAGTGAATAATTGTTATTTTTAAATAAAAACTTAGAATGATTTTAATAAAATACATGTTATGTTAGCAGAGAAGAACTTATTTGTTATTTTATACTTATTACATGGCTAAAGATGATGTAAAGCAGTAAGTCAATAGAGAACAAAACGTGGCATAGCTTGGTGTAGAGGGGTGCTAGGGCTGACCTTACTGATTTACTGATTTATTGCTTTAAGGTACGTAAAATATATGTTTTTTAATAAAATTTCATAAAATTTTAGTAAAAATTATTTTAAAACTTGATAGTTATAAAATTTATAAACAAAAAATATTAACAGTTAATAATAAATTCTTTGTTCAAAGATAATGATTGATTTATTATACAAGTTTTAAGAAACTTTGAAATAATTTTAGTTATATTTGAATGAGTAATATAAATGCTCGTTTAAAACATAAATGTTTTAATAAATTATACGATATATGTGTGCGTGGTGTGCGTGTGTGTGTGTGTGTGTGTGTGTGTGCAATGTGTGTAAGTAAATGTGTGAGTGTAAAGTAAATCTGAAAGTCTGTGTGAGTGTAAGGAAATCTGTGTGTGAGTGTAAGAATGAAATCTGTGGCAAGAGGTGTAGAAGTAAATCTGCGTGTGTAGAGTAAGAAATCTGTGGCAGTGTAAGAAAAATTGTAAATGTAAGCGTCTATGGGTAAATGTTGCAAGTGTCATAGTGAATGTGTGTATAAGTGTCATAGTGAATGTGTGTATAAGTGTAGTGTGTGTGTGTGACCATGTGTATAAATGCCAAGTATCTATGGGTAAATGTAAGTGTCTTAGTGAATGTGTGTATAAGTGTAAAGAATGATGATGATGATGATATTGATATTGATATTGATAATAATAATAATAGGCTTATGAAGTAGAAATAACACTAAGTATAAAAATAAAAAATAAAAAAATAAAATAATAAAAATAAATAAAAATAAATAAAAATAATAATAAAAAATAAATAAAAGTATTAAAACAAAATAAAAAAACATAAATGTTAATAAATATATGAGTTAAAACAGTAAAACATATAAGTTAAAGAAGAAAACATGAGTAAAAGCAGTAAAACATGAGTTAAAAAACAGTAAAACATGAGTTAAAAGCTCAGTAAAAAGCATACTAATCCCCTTGGTGTTAGGTCACCTCTTTTGATTTACTGATTTACTGCTTTTAAAATCAGTAAACTTAATAAATATATTAGTTAAAACAGTAAAACATATGAGTTAAAAACATTAAAGCAGAAAGTTAAAGCAAGCAGAAAAGCAGTAAAACAAAAGCATACTAATCCCCTTGGTGTTAGGTCACACCTCTATTGATTTACTGATTTACTGCTTTAAGGTATGTAATGTTAATAAATATATGAGTTAAAACAGTAAAACATATGAGTTAAAGCAGTAAAGCAAAGAGTTAAAGCAGTAAAGCAGAAAGTTAAAAACAGTAAAGCAGAAAGTTAAAGCAGTAAAGCAGAAAGTTAAAGCAGTAAAGCAGAAAGTTAAAGCAGTAAAGCAGAAAGTTAAAGCAGTAAACAAGTAAAACAAAAGCATATGCTAATCCATAGGTGTTAGGTATACCTCTATTGATTACTGATTTCCTTTAAGGTATGTAATGTATGTGAGTTAAAAGCAGTAAAACAGTGAGTTAAAGCAGTAAAACAGCATAATTAAAAGCAGTAAAGCAGTAAAACAAAGCATACTAATCCCTTAGGTGTTAGATAACACCTCTATTGATTCTGATTTACTGCTTTAGGAATTATGTAATGTATGTGGTAATAATGTTAATAAATATTTGAGTTAAAACAGTAAAGCAGAAGAAGTTAAAGCAGTAAAGCATTAAAACAAAAAGCATAATCCTTAGGTGTTGAGTAACAACTCTATTGATTTGCAGTTTACTGCTTTAAGCTATGTAAAGTTTATGTTTTTTAATAAATATTTCGTACAAATGTAGTAAAATAAAAACTGATTATATATCAGACACTCTGGATTTTCTTCTTACATACAATTTTTTTAAAAATTTATATAAATTAAAAGTATTAAGTAAAAAGTATTAAGTAAAAATAATGTTAATAAATATATATGTGTTAAATAATAGGTCTGTAATGAGTTACAGTTTTAGGTTCGTAAAAATGTTTTTAATAAAAATGTTTTAGTATGAAATAAAAATGAATGACTCATAGTATATTTGAAAATTCTTTGAAATGTTTAGTATGAAAATAAAAATGACAACATAGTATATATATATTTTTATTCGCGCAGGTCCGCACCTGCAGGTGCAGGGCCCTCAATCCTTTGTGGGGGAGGGCTTTACTGCGGCAGGTGGGCAGCTTATGATCTAGAGGTAGACAAAGATGAGTCATCAAGATGAATCATCAATATGGAAGTGGTATCAAGATGACTTCATCAAGATGAGTCATCAATGAGCAACAAAATTGAGCTTCAAGTGTGTGTGAGTGTAGGTGTAAAAGTACCTGTGCGTGTGAGGTGTAAGTGTATGGGCTAGTGTGAGGTGTCTATGGTGAGGTGTAAGTGCTTATGAGGTGTTAGAAAAGACTAACTCATGGTAGGAAGCATCCTAGCAACTTGTAATATACACCAATCGATTCCTCATACCTTATTACCCAGGGGTAGACACCACACCAATATTAGGGGTATTCTAGGCTCAGGGGAGGCTAGAAAAGGCTTGAAAAAAGTGGCACTCAGTTGGCACTATGTGGCACTCACTTGGCACTATGTGGCACTCACTTGGCACTCATTGGCACTCACTTGGCACTCATTGGCACTCATTGGCACTCACTTGGCACTCACCTGGCACTCACCTGGCACTCATCTAATACTCATAGAACACTAATAGAACATCACTAGATACTCCTTGCGGTGATTGGGAACCATCAAAGCCATCAAGTTAGCGTGGGTCAAAATTGACCCATGGTATATGGCAGGGTCAAGGCTGAAATATCATGGTCAAACAAGGTTAAGACATCAAAAAAGGGCTAAGTCCCTAAAGGAAGGACAAAAAAAAATTACCGTGGGTCAAAATTGACCCATGGAAGACCAAAGGGTTGGTCGTGTGTTTGTACGTGTGAATAAGTGTAAATGTAAGTGCAAGTATCTATGGGTGAGTGTAAGTGTCATAGTGAATGTGTGTATAAGTGTCATAGTGAATGTGTGTGTATAAGTGTGTGTGTGTGTGTGTGTGTGTGTGTGTGTGTGTGTGTGTGTGTGTGTGTGTGTGTGTGTGTAGGTGTTCAAGTTAGGATAGATCCATACATGCAAGGTTGGGACTGGTGACAAAAAAATTTGGGCCAAAAAATGCCCCTGGTATATGGCAAGGTCAAGGACTAAATATCATGGTCAAACAAGGTTAAAGGGCATAAAAGGGCTAAGCCTAAAAGGAAGGACAATAAAATTACCGTGGGTCCAAAAGTGACCCATGAAGGAGTTAAAATTAACGATGGGTCAAAATTGTTGTGGTATCTAAAGGGGAAGGTCAAAAAAGGTTAAGACATCAAAAATGAGAGACAAGCCTAGTGAAGATCAAAAAAGTACAAGTGGGCAAAGAAATTGATATTACATGGCCGAAAAATTAGGGGCGTAAAATAGGGGGGGCAATACATTACAACGGTTGCTTACGCAACCGTTGGCGCAACCAACTTCTTCGATCGGTTGCCAAAAATCAAAGATTTGCCGAAAATTGGGGTTGCAAGATGGGGTTACCGAAAAAATACCGTGGAGCCAAAATGACCATGGAAGACCAAAGGGTTGGTCGAAAAAAAAGGTCAAGGCCCAAAGGTAAAGGCCCCAAAAGGTCAAGGTCAGGTAAAAAATTCGAGCTCAAAAAAAAGGTCGCGGTCAGAAAAAGGTCAAAAAAAGGTCGCGGTCAGAAAAAAGGTCAAAAAAGGTCGCGGTCATTTTCGTGCAATTTATTGTGACCTACACTTATATATATATATATATATATATATATATATATATATATATATATATATATATATATATATATATATATATATATATATATATATATATATTTTATATTTTTTTTTCTTTATATATGTATATGTATATCTATATTTGTGTGTATCTTCCATTCCATTCCATTCCATTCCATTCCATTCCATTCCATTCCATTCCTCCTCTCCACTCTCTCTTTCTCTCTCCTTTTTATTTTTTTTTCTTTCACACCTCTTCTACACTCTTTCTCTCCCTCTCTCTCTCCCTCTCTATATATATATATATATATATATATATATATATTTATATATATATATATTCTTATTTTATGAAATGTAAACTTTAAAGCCAATAATATAATCTCGCATAAAGTCTGTACTTGCTTTAGGAGCATTTCGAATAATAAATGCATGCTATTGAAAATTCTTTCATTTTTCTCTTCACATACATATATGTATATCTAAATTCTAGATTATTTTAATTAATATCAGTTTTACGAATTTAATAGCAATAGAAAATGATTATAGATACTAAAACTTAAATAAAATAACCATTTTTAATATTAAGAAAAATTACGTAACATTCAAAAGTTCCTAAAGCATGTTTCAATGAAGAAAGAGTTCAATGATAGACCTGTGTTCGCTTATCCATTGTCAGTTCTTGGACACGTCGAATACTTGAAAGTGAAAAATTAACAACTTTTTCAGGTTCCAAAGTACTTCGTTGCTTCGTTTTAATTTGCAACAAAGCTGAAGAGCCTCACCTAAATGTTCAAGACACAAATAAAAGATATGCATGAATAGATCTCTGTGCCAGTTTTGGATAGGAATCGTAAAACTTAATTGATTTTTCACAGAACAGATTTTCTCCATAATCAGTTTTCAGCTCAAGAAATTCATCTTGACATTATCACGAACTTTTTCAATTGAAAAATTAAATGGATTTCGTACTAAATCCAAATCTTCAACTTTGAATTCAGGAAAATATTGGCTGAATTCAATAATAAACCAATAATGTTAAGTGCTGCAAAATTTCATTTTTTGCGTATATATATATATATATATATATATATATATATATATATATATATATATATATATATATATATATATATATATATATATATCTTTCTTTCTTTCTATATATATATATATATATATATATATATATATATATATATATATATATATATATATATATATATATATATATAATGACGATAGTTTGCCTTGGAATAATATTGAATTTCCATACATTTCATATTTTATTTTGCTCATAAATATAGACATATCGACAAACCCATTCACACATACATGCATACGTTTTAAAATTCATAATACATGCCATCATGCATACATAAATATAAATACCTAACCACACACATACTCTTCACATGATTAATATATATATATATATATATAAATATATATATATATTCATTCTCTTCATATATATATATATATATATATATATATATATATATATATATATATATATATATATATATATAGAGTCCTCAGTATATATATATATATATATATTCATTCTCCCTCACACTACATGTCAAAAAAAATATCATTAATATGCATATATGCATAAATTCTTGAATGTAAAAAGTTAATTTCTATGCATAAATTAGTGTTAGTTCATTTCAGGGAATTATCTTCCTCTATAAAGATGATATGACCTTTAAATTTTATTAAAAGACATTTCAAAAGAGTCGAGCGTCGACTCATAATTGGTTTTCTCACAAACATATGATAAGGAAAAAACGGTTTACCTTAATTTGATAATCCATCCAGTTTCTCTCTTTCTCTCTCTCTCTCTCTCTCTCTCTCTCTCTCTCTCTCTCTATATATATATATATATATATATATATATATATATATATATATATATATATATATATATATATATATATATATATATATATATATATATATATATATATATATATATATATAGAGCTCTTGTTGATTATCAGCATCCAGTTAAGCTAAAGCCGATTTTATTTTAAAATCAACTAAATCGAACACAATGAACAGCAACGCCTCATAGTGTTAAAAGATTGAACTTTTTTTCTAATAAGTTAGATAGCTAGTTATTGAAAATAATGAAAGTGAAATGAATTACTAATATAAGTTTAGTTTAATGGAAAGTGAAATAAATTAATAACATAAGTTTAGTGAGGTGAAATTATTAATTATTTTAAGTCTAGTTATATAGGTTTTAGATAATATCTAAAAAAAAAATGAAAATTTACAATACCGGACTCAGGCCGATATCAACACTCACTCACTACAATCGCCATTTATACTTCCTTCTATATATATATATATATATATATATATATATATATATATATATATATATATATATATATATATATATATATATATATTTTTTTTATATTTTTTTTTAGAAAATATAATATCTTCAACTTTCAACTATGTATATATATATATATATATATATATAATTTGCTTATATATATATATATATATATATAAATATATATTATTTTTATTTTTTACAGATTTTATCTAAAAATAAAGAAAATCTGTAATTAATTTCCATTCTGGATATTATGTCTTCTCTAGTGTGGGATTACTTTAAGATTTAAGTAGGCGATAATAGTAAAGCTGAGTGTCTTTTGCGCCCTACTGGGAATACATTACTATCAAGAGGAAACCCAAAGAAAGGTTCATAATATTATAGCAAAAAACCTTTACTGGATCATCTTGAAAAGAAACATAAAACCACATATTTGAAGATAAAAGAAATATCTGAATCTTCAAGAGGAAAGGTGGCAAAAAAAAAAAGATGATCCATGTCCATCCATATCATCAACTTCTACCTATATTAAAAAAGATTTTTTACACTGTTTGAAATAACTGATAAAATAAAGATTTGGGAAATTAATGATAGAAAAAAAGCACAGAAATTCATTCAAAATTGGGGAAATGTATATTTTATTTTTTTTGTTGAAGACATTGGATTTAAGAGATTAATAAATCACGTATGTCCACAATATAATATTCCATCAAGGAGGTACTTTCAGAAGAGATTATCCAAACAATATAAAGGGGTAGAACAAAATAACACACTTCAGCTGCAAGAAATTCAAGCAATATCATTAACATCAGATATTTGGACTTGCTCATATAACAATAAAAGCTTTACAAGTATGTCAGGGCATTGGATTGATAAATATTTTCAAAGGAAGAGTGGAACATTACAAATCAGTAGTTTAGTGTTTCTCATTCAGCAGAAAATATATGTCTAAAAAGTGAGGAAATACTTAAGAGCTGGGATTGAAAAAAGAGAAAGCGCTGTCCTCAGATAACGCACCAAACATTACAAAAGGTATGAGAGCGACAGGTGTTATAAATGAGACATGTTTTATTCATTCCTTACAGCTAGTAAGTAATACATGATGCTATATTTTCTAAAAAATCAATTAAAGATTTAATTACTTTATGTAGGAAAATTGTAGGTCATTTAGCAGATCACTAATTGCTACAACTAAGTTAACTGAAATTCAAAAATCTCAAAATTTGCCAATACACAAGCTTATTCAAGATATGGAAACAAGATGGAATTCATCATATTATATGCTGCAAAGGATCATAGAGCAAAAAATTGCAATTACTATATATTCTTCAAATTCGAAAAACAATCTAGATATCTTAAATGCAAAATCACTGGAAGCTAATGAGAATATAATTAGATTGCTACAACCATTTGAAGAATTAACTAAAAGAGCGAGTGATGATGATGTATATTTATCTTTTGTAATACCTGCAGTTAATGCATTTCAAAAACTTGGAAGGATAGCGGTGTAAAAACTATGGAAAGATGAACTTTTAAATTCTGTTACTGAACGCTTTGGTACCATTAAAGAGAAGAAACTTTATGTATTTGCAACAGTTCTAAATCCACAATACAAATTAGCTCCCTTTGATAACAGTCAAGAACAAAAATAAAAATTATGCTCAAAGAAGAAGTAAAACCTTTTAATAAAGGTTAAAAGAAATATTACATTAAAGTTCAGATTCTGATGAACAAAATGATGATCAAAATGATCAGTCTCATACAGATTCACATGAAGAATCTGAAAATGAAACGGCAGATATTGAGAAGGAAACACATTCAATTTTCTGGAAGTGCTTTGATGACATGCTACAAGAAAAATCGTCAGAAGAAAATGAAGAATATTCAGATATAATCAAACCAAGTGGAATTGATCAAAGAAAAAAAAAGTTAAAATGCAAACGTAGAAGCAGCAGTGAGAGAAAACAACATGAATTAGAAAATACTATTCAAACTACTGTGGATAAATATTTAGCAGCACCACTTATGGAATGAAAATCGGATGCTGATCCACTGTTATGGTGGAAAGAAAGAAAAGCTCTTTACCCTGACTGCATCTTACCTGAATTACCTAGGAAATATCTCTCTGCTCCACCTTCAAGTGTATTTAGCGAGAGAATGTTTAGCCAAGCAGTAAATATTTATGCAAGTAAAAGGAATTGTCTTTCTCCAGCACTAGCTCCTGTTTCTTCATCATAATTTAAGAGCACTTGATTTTAAATATTAGAGAATGGTTACCTAAATAGCAATGCATAAGATAAATATGTAACTTTTCTTTTACTGACTTTGTGTTTAACAATATAATTTAATTTTCTCAAAAATTTTTATTGTGATACTCTATACCAGGGGTGGCCAACCTGTGGCGCATGCGCCAAACGTGGCGCATTGGATGATTATAAGTGGCGCATTGCTACGAGCTACTTTTTGAGATATTTTATATTTTAACTGGGCTACGTCTGCCTATTTCTTACGAATTTATTTAATGAAAACTAAAAATTCATTTTATTTCCAGAAATTTGTTAAATCTGGCAAGATATAAAGAAGTATGTAACAAATATCACAATGTTATTGTTATTTATAGCAAATCCATCAGGAAAACCGTTTCGCATTGTTTGAGAAAGTACTCTTTCACATAATAGAAGACATGATCTTAATAGACACTATAAAACACAGCTTCAGACTAACATAGAAGAAAAAAAATGAAGCTTGTTCTTGCGTCTGAGTCACGAAAAGAATATGTGACTAAGAAAAAGGAAGAAATCAGAAGAAGACAAAATATATTTGCTAAAGTAGGTTGTGAAGACTTGGCGATGAAAGAAGCGTCATATTAAATTGCTTTAGCATTGGAGAAAAAAAAAACTTTTTCTGGCGGGGAAGAAATTGTCATGCCTTGTCTCCAAATATTTGCACGCCATCTTGGTAATAAAGGTATTGAAAGGAAAGCAGACGAAAGTGCTATATCAAGGCAGACAGTTACGAGATTTATCGAGAAACTCTCTCAGGATGTATTTCAGCAACTGGAAGACCTTGTCCATTCTTGTACTTTCTTTTCTCTAGCTTTTGATGAATCAACGGACATATGTGATGTTGCCCAGTTAAGCATTTTTATAAGAGGAATCGATGATAATTTTAATGTCATTGAAGAACTTGCCAGTCTGGAGTCATTGCATGGTAAAACAAGAGGATCAGACATATTTGAAAAAGTAAAATCATGCCTAGAAAATCTAAAATTAGATTATAGCAAACTCATCAGTGTGTGCACTGACGGAGAGCCGTCAATGATAGGTAAAGTCAATGGCAATTTTTAAATCATCCTGTACTAAAATATCACTGCATTATACACCAAGAGGCACTGTGTGGAAAAACTTTAAATATGCATCATGTTATGCTACCGGTTGTTAAATGTGTGAATAAAATTAGAGCAAGAGCATTAAACAGACGAGAAGTCAGAAAATACTGTGATTTGGAATATGGTGAACTTGTCCTTCATTGCGAGGTGCGCTGGCTTTCTAAAGGACAGGTTCTGAGTAGATTTTGGAAATTGAAAAATGCTGTTTCTAATTTTTATAACAGGAAAATGAGCTACCTGATGAAAGAACCCTATTATTTGACAACAACTGGCTATTTGATTTGGCATTTTTAGTTGATATTACTATCCATCTCAATGATCTAAATTTAAAACTGCAAGGCAAGAATAAATTATTTCCTAGTTTAGTCAATAGCATCAGTTCATTTAAAATAAAATTAAAACTGTTCATCTCTCAGTTAGAAAATGAGGTTTTGAGTCAATTTCCACACCTGAAAGAGCAGAGTGAATGTGCTCTGGATAATAGCAATTTGACCAAATATATTGAAAAAATCGAGATATTGCAAGGGTCATTTGAAAGTCGTTTTCATGATTTTGCTAAAGAAGAAAACTACATGCTCGCATTTGTAAACCCATTTTCACTTAGTGAAAAAAACGTAATGCAGATGCCTAGTAACATACAAATGGAACTGATTGATTTTAAAACAAATTCATTATTAAAAATGAAATTTGATAAGCTTTTTCCAGATCAAAACGATTCTGACATAATTAATTTCTAGAGTTCATTACCCTGTGAACATTTCCCAAAGCTAAGGAAATTTGCAAAAAGTTACATGTCGTTTTGAAATGACATACAGATGTGAACAAGCATTTTCATCCATGAAATTGATTAAAAGCAAAACAAGGTCGCGAATATGTGATTCAAATTTGAAAAATTCTCTGCTGCTCTCAGTAACAAATTTAACACCAAACATTGAAAGACTAGCGAAATCCAATCAGGTTCAAAAGTCCCATTAATGCCGAGTAATGTTAATGTGCTGTAATAGATATTGTTTTACATAAAATAATTAAAATATTAAATCATTTAAAAATGTTAATTATGACTATTATGAGTTGTATGGCGCATCTGAACTCGTCTATGAA
>JABUQX010088090.1:0-11328 GCA_015478945.1 Trachelipus rathkii
AAAAGTATGATTATTTAAGATTGGGACGGGGATTCAGCCCCGAGTGAGCTATCTCCTGCAGGAGGAAATTTGCTCCGTTGTAATCGTGTGAGGAAACTTCAATGTTGTCCTCTGTATCAGAAGAGCAGTAAAAAAAAAAATGAATGAAAAAATTGACGCCAGAATAATTTACAATGAGTAGAGGATATTCAATCCGACCAGAAAATGAAGGAAAATAATACAATAAAAAAACCACGTAAAACATGGAAAAATGCAAAAACTTAGTCACTTCGACACTTTCTGGCAGTTGCTTCAATGATACTTCTGGACATAAATTAGTAAATAAATGAAAGACGTTGCCTTCAATAATAATATTAAAATATTATAGCTAAAAAAAAAAAATAATCTTTTATTGTTAAAAAAAAAAAATATATTAATTTTCACTCTTTCATTTAGGAAAAACTCCCTAAAAACAGTGCCTTATATCCTCGTTTGCCGATGCCAGCATGGTGAAACTTTCTTTTTCCGAATTTTAAATAGCCTCTGATCAAGTTTTGAATATCTGAAATTGTTCGATTTCGCTGCAAGATGGCAATATCTCTTTTGATTTTGAATGTGAATACAATAAAGAACATTAATATACATGTAAATAAATATGTAAAACAAGAACAAGACAAAACTATATAACCAATATATAATATAATATATATATATATTATATATAGATTATACATATATATATATATATATATATATATATAAAAATTATTTAGTACTTGCTACTGAGCTTGTACATTGAACCCACGCTAATTTAAAATATCCCAGAATTTCATTCAGATAGCACACTTCATACAAGTCACCTTTATGTATCAAATAGAACAATTTGAAAAACAAATGGATAAATAAAAATTTTTATTTTGAGTGGAAAAATTTTTTATATCAAAAAATACTTTTTCGCTGCAAACTGGAATTTCTCTCGCAAACAGTACTAATAATAATTAACGAGAAAAAATATGTTTTAGTTTTTCCTGCAAAAATTTATTTGCAAGTGGATAACACGTCAGATGTAAGGAATTTTAATTATAGAAAGAACACTATACGCATAAGCCTCTCACATTCGTACAGGTGATACACAACTATACAGTATGATATATGTTCATAAAATATATGACAATATTATGAAAAATAATAAATTTCAATAAATATTTTATATCAATATGTTATATCTAGTGCAGCTATCGTTTCGTTTAAAAACATCGTTAATAAGTAAATAAGCAGACGACAAAATTTGACAGGTATATACAAGCCTCGTATATAACTGCGTTAATAAACTCGAAAATAATATTTTATACTTTGACCACTCCACCTTTACCTTCAAATATATAACTTTAACTATTATAAAATGAACTCTGTTATTACATTCAAAATCTAGACTCTAACAACCTATATTGAACGATTAAGAATCTAGAATATTCTATATTCTATGAAATACAAAAATAAATATTAAAGTATTTTATACTATATAATTATATATATACCATCTATATATAATAATATATTTATTGTTCAAGTAATAAAAAGTTATATAAAAAAAAAAAATATGTTAAAATATATTTTTAACAATGTGAGTGAAATATTGAAACAAGGAATCTATGTTTCAGCAACGCGAGGCTACACAACTTTGATTACGTCACTACGTCCACAGGTGCCGCTTCCAATCAGAATTAAGCAAATATCGTATATATATTACTTATAACAGGCGAGGATTGAACCCAAATGACAAATGGCTATTTTTATGAAAATATTAAATGAATACAATGTAGCGTTCTGAAAATCTGAAAAAGAAATTATTTTTACTGTTAAAATTATTCGTATTTTATATACATACGAACAGTACCTGAAGACATTTCTTTAGTCCATAATGATATAATACCAAGAATAATTTTCTTCTCCAAGACAATCTAAATGCTGCTCCGAGAGATGATGGATCCGTGGAGAATGGAGAATGATGATTCGCAACTTGGTAATAATACTAGACACCGAGAAAATGATCCTTTGGGAAATGGAAATGCTTCCTCAATGCACTCTTGTGTAGCATAAAAAGAATTCATTCTTTCAGACCAATGTAGAGTTTCAAAAGTCGCTCTATAATCTTGAAGTAATTGTCGATAATATAAAAAATGTTAGTGTAAACGATGCTAAGAAGTTCTGTTTTTAAAACGGTCGCCATCTAGTTTTCTTACCGGCAAGTGTTTTTTGTACAACTTTCCTTTCTTACAGGTACTTGCGTTGATTGGTTTTATACCCCGTGTGCACTAAGAAATAGACAAATCAAACTTTCCCGAAGATTGCTTTACTAGACAGGATGAGGACTCATCAGTGGCTACAAAACTCCATCTACTATTGGTCACTTGGAAATGAAGAAGAGGCTTGAATGAGACGATGCACATATAAGAATAAACTTTAATATTATATCTTATATATTTATATATTTATATATATATATATATATCCTTGTAAAATAATAATGTAGAATATAGAAGTCACATTCCTTAATAAAAAATAGTATCAGTAAATTAATATCGTTTATCCTTAACAACATGAAATGCGTAGCAGAGATTGTCAACTTTATTTTTTTTGAAAATGATATCAACTCTTAACTACGATACAAGTATATTTGAGCATTAATAAAAATAAGTCTTTAATAAATCTTTGAGAGAGCGTGGTTTCGTGGAACTTAAATACACTTGTGAGAGAGAGAGAGGTAAACGACTTGATATATTAAAATATTCTTGAAACGTAAATATGCGATTCTGCACAAAATAGTCCTTTGCCATAAAACATTTATTATCTTTAGAGTATAACAGTGAAATATCTCTTTGGTAGAGACTATATCATATCCATATTTGATATGTAATACGAATAAACTCTTACTGTATTGCTGCGACAGTAAATGAGTATAATCAACTGATGCGGTCTCTTCAAGCGACCGAAAGGAGATAGTAGCTTATCTTAAGCATAGATTCAATACGAAATATAAATAGGAATTGGTGCTTCAACTTTTTATAATAAACTTATTTCACTTGACAAATATAGATATCATGTGAGTTGTCTAAAACCATTGGACTCACTCTTAGACAGTAAAAACACGAATAGCACTTCTGCGTAGCGACAGTTTCTGTACACGTCTCTCTCGCACGAAAACCAACGTCAGACTCTCTCGACTAATACTGTACATCATACTATATACTATAATAATATTCAGGGCTTAACAACAGGTGGCGCAGTTGCCCTTCAACCTACTTTTATTATACAAACTTTAAAATAGAATTCTAATATATTGTTTTTCTCTTTAACTATATGCGTGGATATTTATATGTCATATATTTCTAGCTTGTATAATATATATATATATATAATAATAAGTTAATAATAATAATAATTAATATAATAATAATAATATAATAAACATAATCAGATCATTTGAAATGGTAATAATTATATGCCCTAGAGCACCAATAAAACTTTATTAAGTACTAAACTCTACTCTTATATATTATATCCCTTTTATCGATATGTACATTACTGTATTTTAATCGCTAAATATAACCCTATAAGACTTGATATAATACTGAAAATAGTAATTTAAAAAAAAAAAAAAAAAAACAAAAAATTTGGTCTTTGGTTTTTTTTAAAAAAACGTGTTTTCTTTTTTATTTAAAAAACCAACGGTTTTTTTTTTAATTCCAACCACATATAAATTATATATTATATATATACTTATGATATATATATATATATATATTATTATTATATAATTATATATATATATATATATATATATATATATATATATTATATGTATTTGTACTATACAAAAGTTCAAAATACATTTTAATGTTGTTTTTTTTTTTATATAGGTATAAATCCAAAAAACAAAACGGGATATTTAAATATTCTCTGTTTTAAGTTTCCTTAAATGTTTGCGTCTGGTAGTAAGATCAAGGGGAATAGCCATAGATATTATAATATATATTATATATATAATATTTATACTAATATTATATATATATGATATATATTAATATATATATATATATATATATAGTCAAGCGGGGTAAACATCAGAATTATGGGGCATCTTCAGAATTTTTTCTAGTTTTGATTTTACCAACTGTGATAAAAGTTTTAATCAAAAATCTTTTTTTAATAAAAGTTGTAGCAGACTAATAGGTGCAGTTGACCCTGCAAGAAAAAAATTTTTAAAAAAATATACAATATAGAAAGATATTATTTTTATTTTCATTTCAAATACATTTTTTGTAAAATTTAATTTTTATACTTTATATTATAAGTCTGTGTACCAAAATTGAAAAATAAACTCAAAATTCACCACTGTCTTTCTTCAAATCAGTGCTTTAGGTATGTATACATATCAAATGCCGACATATTTGATACATCTTCCCATTAAGAAGTTATTTAACATTTAAAAACCCAGGGCGCAATTTCAGAATTTCAATCAATGTCTTCTCTGCCTGCACTCTGTCTTTTTCAGTTGGGACCATCCACTCCAGTGAGCTCCAGGCTGCATTTGTGGTCTTGGAACGCCTTTCAAATTAGAGGACCTAGTCATTAAAACATTATAACGACATCTCATTTGACCCTAATATACAGCTGGAGCCAGAATTTGCTTCGGCTCTGGCTCCAGCTCCAGCTCCAACTCGTGGTACATGTGCTCTGTCACTTAACTTAATATCAGGACTCTATTTCATTCATTCTCGTTTTATGTAACTCATACAAATTTCTCCCTCTAAGGGCAATTTCCAGGTTTGGGCGGACTCAACCTTCTTAACCCTTGCGCTGGGGTTGCCAATCCGACTTCCAGAAACTATGGGAAAGTCGACCTGGGCAATCGGAAACCAATATAAACATACCCAGCAACAAGAAAAAAAAGTAGCTAAAAGTTGCTAAGGGTGCCAAATTTAACCAAAAATTAGCTGAATCTGCAATTGCGGCTAATTTATAATTTTACTTACGTATCTAACACGTTATGGGAAGCTCACTTCAGCTAGTGCAACCAAAAATGGGTAAAATTCTTATATATATTTTTTAGGTTTTCTGAGATTGCCCCCATAAATTTGTTACCTTTTTTTTTAAAAAACAATTTTTAAAAATAGTTATTAATATTTTTTTTGATTTAAACATCTTTCTAGCAAATTTAATGTGAATTCAATTACCGTACTTTTATATACTATAAATGTAAGTGTTTATAGTTTTAAGTTACACTTACTTAAAACACAAAAATTGCACTTTTTTTCTGAAGTTACCTCCGCGTTGAAACCGGATATATATATATATCTAATTTATATATATTATTATATATATATATATAATATATATATAATATATATAATATATATATATATATATATATATATAGTATATTAATTTTTATTTTATGTTTTTGTTCCAAGCATTATCTTGATTTTTTGTTTCGAAATTCCTATCGTAAATGCCAAAGAAAATAGGCCGTGACTTCTGAAATTTTTTTTTTAAACTTAACAACGTGGTAAAACTTTGTTTTGAAATATTCAACTTTCATTGAATAATTCGTTAAAAAATATCAAATTATCTGAAAGATAATTTTCTAAGTTATCGATATACTAAATAATGTCCGGAAAAAATTGGGAAACATGGTTACATCGTGTTATGCGCTCCTTAAAAATAAAAAACAAAAATTATTTCAACGTTTTTTTTCGAGCTTTATTTTCAATTTTTGATTGACATATACCATTTATATATATACATTTAAAATGTATCACTAAAAAAAACTTAAGAATTTTTTGCACCGGTTTTTGTAAATTTAAAAGTTTATAGTGTTTTAAATACAATAGGTTGCGTAATATTTTCTCACATTTAGCACATTAATTAGTTAATTAACCATTATTTATATATATATATATATATGGGTAACAAAGATATCAGAAAAAATACCGATTATCGGAAAAAATAATCAATATCTGATAGGATTGCGTTTAAACTATTACCGATTCCTCTGTGAAGTTTTAATGAAAAGAGATAGGCGCTTTAATCTGGACCATTATTTCGGTAAAAAGCGGTTAGTCTAGCAAAATTTAATTTCTTGCCAGCCTAACCATTCCTGCAAGCAAGGGCATGGGAAGAGAACGTTTAAAAAACAAAATCTGAAACCAGTGAAGTTTACGTGAAAATAACAATTAGTATAGAAATTAGTAGGCCTACCGTAAATTGATTTCTTCGTAAAATAAATTACTAAATAATATTCCAAATGAAACGGGGCGACCTATACATTTAAAAAAATAAATAAATACAATGGGCAAATTTTGATAACCCTTTGACCAACCGTCCCTTTCATTTTAAAATCGCGACAACTCAAACTTTAGACCATGTATAGTAGTGACTGAATATTTGTTTGACATAACTAATTATCTGTTGAAATAATTCAAATAATTTACTAGACTTGATTACCAAAATGAAATATAATACAGATAATTGTTAAACGATTACTGAAATTATGATCCCTCAGGCAAAGCCTATATAGTGCGGGAAAGGCAAAATGATAAAAACCTATTAATATTCTTCCACAATTTCTCTTTCTATTTTTCTTATTAGTATTTAGTGACTGACATAACACTTTTTTTAGGTTTAAAACTATTAGTGTATTATGTCACAAATCTTTATGTAGTTTACTTTATTGAGATTTATATATTTGTCTACATGTGGTATTTGTTTTTTCACTAAATTCACTAAAAAATAACAACTGTCTTGCGACAATTGTGGAATCACTTCTATTCAAAGGCGGTACTTTTTAGTCGTGTTTGTGTAGATTGCAATCCAAATTTCGACCATAAACCCTGTGACAATTAGCATACAAAAATGAATTTTCCTTCATTCTTTCAATAGTTTCACTATTCAAAACGATCTCTATTCTCTTTACCTCTCACCAATCAAATTTTACTCCCTAACTCAGAGATTTTAAGTGGATCAGAATTACTAAAACAAAGGCAAAGTTAACTAAGGACTGATCGAGATCTTATCAAGAGAGCAAAAAAATTCTTTTGAAAACATACAAATCCAGGTAAGGCTAAAGTAGATCACAATTGTAGCTTATATATCCTTTTTAAAACACGATATTTTTCAAATTCCACTTTTATGGAATTAATGAATCTGGCTTTAGATTAAATAAATTTTCGACAATGGTGTAATCTATTTGGTCTTTTTAAACGAACGGATTGTTGTTGCTAAGTTCTTGATAATATCCGTTGCCAATCAATTGCAAATTATAATCAAACTATCTCCGAAGCTTATAGCAGTTTTCGATAATTTGTGTATTATTAGGGCAAAATCATTTTTAAATTAATGTTTATTGACGTGGAAAAATATTAGAGACACGTAGAAGGCCGCATGGGCTATCCGGAGACTAGCCTATTGGTTGTTTGTCGTCCTAAGTTTAGTAGGTCATTAGTGTTATTTAATTCAAAAATTGGTATGAGAAGGCCTGGAATCAGAAGCTCCATTGCCTAACCATTACATTACAGTGATTTCCTAAAAAAATTCAAGTCTCAAACTTAGGCCTAGGTCATTTTCAACCATCAAAATTTTGTTTTTTTTTGTGTGTGGTGTGTGTGTGCTAAACCCTTTCAAATTTCAAATCAAATAATTTTGCCTGGTGGTAGGCCATCTCTCATTTTTCCTCAAAAAATTCAATTTCACAGTTAGGCATTATAGGCCTAGATCACTTTCAATTTCAAATTTTTTTTTGTCTATGTAACTCACTCAAATAATTTAGCCTGTGGTAGGTCTATCTTTCAATTATTTTTCATCTTTCTTCAAGGTTTCATTTGTCCTTGGGTCATTCTAGCCAAATTTTACAGCGAAAATGTCTGACCCAGAGATTACAAGCCCTTCTGATAGAAGTTACTAAAAAATCTTAAGCCTAAATAGGTTCAAGCCATTTCATTCCCTCAAGGCACAAGTAATATATTTTATCTTGTAACTAAATTATTTAGGCCTATAGATAATAATAAAGATAAAGATCAGTTTATGTAAAGGATCTTGTAAGAGGAAGTAGAGTCCTTGTTTAAAAAAGATTTAAACAAAAGGATATACAAATATAAAAATAATATATAATGCATAAATATCACATTATTTAAAACAATGTGATTTCTTCACAAAAAGGAGTTGGGTAGTCAGTATTAGATACCAATGCTGCGATTAATCAAAATTAAGTGAATAAAATTTAAAGGGGATCAAAATTTAACTCCTCCAAAAAATACCTTGCTCTCATTTCTAGTGAAATCTGTTCTTAGGCTATAGATTGTTGGTTTGTCTTTGAGGGCATGAACACTGATAAGGTTTGCTTATTAAAACCTTCATTTCAAAATTTAAGAGCCTCCTTAGATTTACAAAAAAATTTTAATGTGAATCCATTAAACTTCATTGCTTAAAAATATAAATTAAAGGGATAGTCGTAATCTCCCTAATTTCAGAATCTTTTCTAATTAGTGATATTAATATAATAAAGCTTCCTGACTTTCTAGATAAAGAGTTTTTCGACGAAAATATTCATACAATTGATTAAATCGATTAAAAAAATCATATCTTTTAAAACCAGTATTCTGACCCAACATTAATGCGCTTAGGGTTTGACTTAAATGATACTCAGAACATTAATATAATGAACTTGAGAGTTGTATAACTCAAATATCTTGAAGGAGGCTTACTGGATTATGTAAGTACTGCTAGCCAATACGTTTTATCAAAATTACTAAGTGGTAGTCAATAGAAATTACTCGCAAGTTGAATACCAAATACCCTGATTTAAATCAAATATTTGTAGCTATAAGAAGTTATCAAAGAATATTGTTTAAAACGTCAAATCATAATAAAGGTCAAAATTTCAATCAGGTCCCTCCCCATAATACTTATTCAAAATTTAAAAATGTAAATACATCGATAACCTTAATTTTTAAATTTAAAACAATAATGAAAATGAAAGGACGAATGAGTCCTCAAAATTTAACCTTAGGCTTGATTCCAATTCAGCTCAGGAACTTACCAAATGCAGACTAAGTGAAGTTGGTTGGTAAATGATAGCTACTCCATAGTATTGAATTCTTCCACCTTCCAAAATCAAAGGTTGTTTCAAAATCATTTGTAAGTTTTGTTCATCCGAAGAGTCATTTCAATGACTCAATTGAATATGTTTTCTCAAACCTAATGAGTTTTTAAGAATTAAATAGGTGTAATTGAAATAAATCTATGCCCAAAATGTTCAAGTACTAAACATACGCTGCAGTCACTTCCTCGGACCTGACGAGCAACTTTCGTTTAGAAGTCAAGTTTGTCAATAAAATAAGTGATAGTAGAGTTCTTTCTAAATTAAGAGGAGAAAGTTCACCCTCACAAATGTAAATGTCTTGTTTTAGTCAACAGCAACCAACAATTTCTATTTGTTGCCATGCTATTACTAAATCAAAGGATGGTAAGGGTAAACGTTTGGCTTCAGTCCGATCCTAGTCCGACTGTGCTCTACAGAGGTCCTTCCTTTCTAAAAGAGTGCTGGATCAACTCATATATCTTAGAGGAATGCATCAAAGCCACTCATACATATAAAACTTATTTTAGGTATACACCCGCACTTGAAAGAGGACTTGTTCTTTGATGTTATATGGACCAGTCTTGTTTTACCCTTCCTCTTTTGGTTGATGAGGATCTTAAATTAAGTTACGAGATTAAGTTCGTAGATCAGGCTCTAATTAATTTTTAAGAAATGAATCTTACAAATTGGCTGATCTCTGGCTATAAAGACTCTAATAACTCATTTTTCGATTTGGATGCTTTAATTGGCATTTGATTTAATAGAGTATTTCCTCAACTAGAAGATGATTAAATGTATGAGTGGATCATTTTAAGTTAAGAGATGTTCTATTATTCCATTTGGAAATATTCCTAATTTTATATACAATAATCAAATAAGAGTTTCAAATCCATCATCAATTGTTCAAAATCAAATCATATTCAAATCAATAATCTTAAATCAATACCATCTGAATTGCAGGTTAATTCCATTACTTTTGGTTAATGCATCTTAATAACCCTGTACTATTCTATTTTAATCCTTTAAGCCATATCTTAATGGTAATTTCTGAGGTAGAGCAAGGAATAAGAAAACATGTTTCAAGATTAGGTCCTTAGTGTATAGAAGGTATTAATAATAATACAATCTGAAGATGATTTGAAACAGATTGAAAATTTCAAGAGCGTGTATATGAGTTTTAAAGACGGAAACTATCATATAGAATTTCATGGATTTGAAGATAAACCTTCCTGTTGTTGCCATCAGAACTATAACACTTGCTCTTGCAGTGCTTAATAGAGTTCATAAGAAATTTGGAAAGTAACGACTAGTTAAAGCCTAATGATGATGTCTTTCGCAACAATTAGCTTGATGGTATTATTGAAGGATTTTCAGGTGTATCCTCCCTCTTGAGTATAAAAATTTATATTTGGGTTCTCTCACAGACCTGTTATTCAATAACTCGATGAACAGTATCAAAACATAAGGTCAGTGCCTGTGTTTTACTGCTTTCTTAAAAATCTAATTCTTCTACCATACGTCTAAAGAGGCAGCCTATACTGGACCAGCATCTTATGTCGCTCCTTGTTGGGCGTCATTTAATTCCGGTTCAGATCATAATCAGTTTTGTCATTGTTTAGCGGACATTTAAACAGCCTTCTTCAGCATAAGTTAAGATTAAATCTTTGAAGAACCGCAATTCGCTTTGCTTTTTTTTGGAAAGTAATGGTCAAGTTAAAGGCTTATCGATACTCCAACCATTGTTTATGTTTCACATCCTCAACCTTCAACCTCAAATATATCAGATTAAGTCATCATCTCAGTCTTATGAGGATTATTGCATGCTAACCAGATTCTATTAAAATAATTGTTTTTGTTGATAATTAAATTATTAGTGGCAATGATCTATAACATTAAAAGAACTTTATTATGAATGCAACAAAAGAATGGGAGATGGTGGTTTCCATCTTAGAAATTGGGACTCTTAATAATGATGCAAGTTTAAGAACTGTTATGGACAACGAAGAGGAGATTATTCACAGTCAGGCAATCGAAGATTAACGTTTCTTGGAATATTCTTTTTATCAATTCCTCTTTACAGAAGATTAAAACTAAGGCTCAAAATTTTCATAATGCTGATGCAAATCAAATAGATTGTTGTTATTCTTGCTGTGTTCGCAAGGTTTTGTATCCTTAAATTCTTTTACACTAACTTTAAGGAGGCGCTATTA